>ML789813.1:507439-527763 GCA_009831015.1 Picea engelmannii
TAGTCAAAGTGGTTTAAGAGATTTTAAAAGGTAAATAATAAAGTGAAGTGATGAGTGTACTATAATTCAAAGTGAATACAAAATAAATTATTTCAATAATAAATTTAATGGAGAAATTAGAAGTGGACCCAACCCTAAAATAAAGAAAATGGACCAAGTGACCTAGAAGATGTTTTTAAGGAAGCTACTTGGAGAGTATAAATAAGAGGCAAGGCTCTCTCATTTGAATCACACTTGAGCATATTGAATATCGATATGTGTATGAGGTAACCAAGGATATCTAAACCGGAATTCTGAGTGAAGGTGAAAAAAATAAGGCCGAAATGCAAGGAAGGATAAATTCTTTTGATGGTGCTTTCTAAGGTATGTTATTTACAGGTCATCTCACCATTTTCGCTATAACTTTGTTTTTATAATGATTCAGACTGTGAAATTGCTATGCAAGTGAGAAAACATATCCAAGTATGTGTGGTAAAAAATCCATCTTGTGGGTCGTTTTATTTTGGGAGTTACACTCCGTGGAAAATAGGGTCTGTGGCCAGTCCTGAAACTAGTCAAAATCAGGTGTTTCGGGTAAAAACGTCATAACTTCTTCATAACAGATCAAAATTTAGTGAAACAAAATGTGTTGGTTAGGGTACAGTATGTAGTATGCTTTGTAACATTTTTATATAAATTCATCAAATATTTTGGGCGGGACATGCTCTACAAGGTCGCTCTCTAGAATAAGCCATAATTCAACAAGGTATACCATCTTTTCTATAACTCCTTTTCTGAGAGGTTCCAAGTAGTGGAACTTGGAGGAATTGCATAAACCACACTGAAGAACATTGTGTATCAGTTTCAGATCTTTATACAATACAAGTTCAAAGTTATGATTACTTCAAGTTGGGGTTGTTGACTAATCCAAAACTAGGCATGTGAGACTAAAGAAAAGTTTGATGAAAATGATAGTCTCTTGTTTTTAAAGTCAAGGAAGGTTTACAGGAATGTGATCATATATACTAGGTCTATTACAGAGCTACAAATCAGATTTGGATGATGAAATTGATGAGGGCTTTTGGTTGAGGTACATGTTGAGTACATGGTTGAGACAAGTAGTTGATGAGTTGGGGCACATACATGAGGTGTATAGTTGATGATGTTGGTACATATTGATGAGTCATAGTTGATGAGTAGTTGGCACATGATTGGTACATACTTGGTACATGGTTGGATGAAATTTTTTATGGTACAGGTTGATTACAGGTTGGTGCATGGTTGATGCACTTGTTTATGGTACAGGTTGATTACAGGTTGAGGTACAGGTTGATGCGTGTTTGATGCATGGTTCAAATTTATTGGTACAAGTTTACAACGGTATATCTCACAGTGATAGTGTGACAGTGGTTCCATCATTCTAAATCTACTTCAGGGTGGTAGGACAGGGCAAGGACAAGTGGTTGTAGCCACCTTCCGGTTGTAGCCGGAGAACATTGGGGGTTGTAGCCTCCTTCTGGTTGTAGACAGAGAATTGAGGAGTTGGAGCTTCCCTCAGGTTGTATCCTGAGAAACTAAGGGGTTGGAGCCTCCTTCCAGTTGCAGCTGGAAAACAAAGGAAGTTGGTGCTTCCAATGAATGCAATTCTTCAAGACATATAAGAAAAAACATTCCGTGGTTTTCTCCCGATTTGGGTTTCCACGTAAAACACTGGTGTACTGTGTATGTGTGTGATTGTTTATTTCTTACTGCTCATTATTGGATAATAATTCTACATTGATATAACATTTGAAGAAAAAAGATTATAATTACGCTATTACTGATTCACCCCCCCTCTCAGTATCCAACAATATATATATATATATATATATATATATAATGATGATGATGATGATGATGATTATGAACGTTTAGTGAGACCTAATTGGTCTATTGGACCTTCAGAGGGTAAGGGATTACTTGCAATTCTTTAGAATTTTGTTTCTCTCCTCAAAAAGAATTAAGAGAAGCTTTAGAAGATCACCATAGTTATGATGAGTTAAAAGGTTGGCATTTTAGAAATTGACCAACGTCCAGTTTCACTATGGAGCTCATGAGAATTTGTTATCTTATCAATGCTTATTTTTTTCTTTACAAAACAAAGATATAATTTTGATTTTCTAGATTAGGGTTGATTACCTCCTTATAATACCTTAATTTTCTTTTCTCCTCTAGTTGTTTATTACATCAAATTTTCTCCTTAAATTTTGATTTAATAATATTTTTAATAATATCCTTATTATGAAAAATAGCCTATTCCATGATTCTCCAATGGTTTGGCCAAGATTGGGCATCTTTATGCCATCCCCGCTTGAGTCGAAGGTGGTTATGACTGTTGTTTGAAGAAATTTTAGGAAGCATCTTGTATTTCATGTTGTTTAACTTGTTCTTATATATTAGGTATCTAGTCATAGCCATGCTCTCAATGGGGGAAAGGTTCGCCTCTAAGAGGAGGATGTGATAGGGAATATTTCCTTTAATTTTGAGATTATACATTATAAAATTCTTTGGATTTGTTCTATCTTTCTCCAAGATTCTCGAGATATATTGCATCCCCAAACTTTTCATCCATATAGAATAAAAGATGTAACCAACGTCTCAAAGAGGAGTTTCTTCTTATCCCATATCCAAAGATCGATGAACTTACAACTATTTTCAAGCCCATAATAAGCTTTCCATCCTCCAATTATCCCTTTCTCAATGCTATAATTCCAGTTGATCTTGCGGTGAATATCGATTCCAAGATACTTATATGAAGTTACTTCCTCCAAGTTGTTGTTGTCATATATGAAGGTATAATAAGTGATCTTATTGGATTTAATGATCATGACTTTAGTCTTGTTAGTATTAACAATCATACCCATATTGGAGCAAAAATCCTTGAGAATCCTTAGTTTCTTTCCAAGATCACGGGGACTCCTTGCCATAAGAACAATATCATCAACATAAAGAAGAAGATTGATGAATATACTAGTGAGAGTAGGGCTGACACAACTTGCTTCTTCCAAACAATCTTATATCTTGTCAATGTAAATGCAAAAAATGGTAGGGGACAAGGGGCAACCTTGTTTGACTCCAATATTGCGGTTATTTTCTTTCGACCAACCCTTAGTGTTTTTAAATTTGGAAATAATGTTCTCATACAACCTGATTGATACAACTATCAATTCAAAAGGAACTTTTATCTCTTCCAACCTATCCCAAAGGTGTTTCCTGGGCACTGTTTCAAAATCTTTTCCAAAGTCAACAAAACAACAAAAAAAATTGGTTTTCGTATTGCAAAACTCCTCTACGATGATTGTAAAGTTAACAAGATGGTCCACAGTTGAATGATATATCTTAAACTCGTCCTGGACTTTAGCTCTTTTATCGTGAATTTCTAGCCATAGGATAATCTTCTTTTCCAAAATAATTTTGTATAGGTTGGCTAAAATAAGGCTAATCATAACGGTCCTATAATCAGACGAAATATTTTTATCCCCAATTTTAAAAATATGAACAATGAGGCTTTGCATCTAGGGTTTAAGGAAGCCTTGTTTAATTGCTAAATTGAAGAGCTTGTGTATGTGAGGCATTTTTTTTCTTATTAATAATTTTTTAAATGGCACATGTCAACTCATGTTAAAGCATTGAAATAATTACTTATCTCCATCATACTAAAGACGATATCAATGGATTTTTTTTTACTTTCAATTATGCTCATTCTCTTTGACACACTCTCTCTATAAAATTGATATAGAATTATTTTACTAGTGGATAGTTGATACATAATTATTTTAGATCTTCAAATATTTTATTTAAGGTGAACATTGATTTTTTTTTCATATTAATATATATTTTAAATTATACGTGTCAACTCCATGTTTAGCACGAAAGGAATTACACATCTCCCTCATACGAGGCTCTAGAAAGCATTCCACACAATAATAATTTTTTAGGTTAATTTGTTTATATATATATATTTTCCACAGAAAAAAAAAGTAATTTTATTCATCCAAAGAGTCAAAATTGCATTCTGTAGCTGCTTTTAAGCACAATCATATGTGGAAATAGATGGTCAAGGTTGTCACCTATAGAAATAACACAACAATAGAAGTACTTTAGTCTCACATATGACAGACATAATATTACATCTGCTATAAGATAATCATGGAAGCTAAACAACATCAGAAAACTTGTCCAGAGAGAAACAACAAAGACAAATATCTGATATATAATTCAAAAACAGGACAGAACATCAGATAGATATGGAACAAAAGGAGAAAAACTTGGCTGAAGATGATAGATATGATAATTCATCTTGCTGTGGTTATGGGAGGGCCATAACCTCAATGAAAGGCCTGTGGTAGTACTCAAAAACCTCTTCCCCCACTGCTTCAGTGATGTGTCGTTCCCCAAAGGGATGAAGAGTCCTTTCTTTTGATAATGTATCTGCTAGATGGTTTCGTTTACTATAGACATGTTTGAGTGAAGAAGAGTCAAATAAGTCCAGAAACCTGAATATCTCCTCCAAAATTGGCATAAAAAAAATATTATGCCAAATTTGTACTTGCCATGACCAATTTATAACATTCAAAGAATCTCAAAACAATTGAATGGATTGGACCCCCTTTTCCCTAGAAAATCGAAGCACAAGTTTTAAATCCATGAGCTCGACATAGTTGTTTGTGCCCGATCCTAGCCCCATTTTAATTTTGTAGGAGTGAATGGCTAAAAGAAACATGATTGCACCCCCTCCACAATGTTGATTTTCATTCTGGTATTGAAGTAGAAGTTTTAAAGTCATGGGATCAACATGGTTGTTTGTGCCCGATCCTAGCCCCATTTTAAGTTTGTAGGAGTGAATGGTCGAAAGAAACATGACTGCACCCCCTCCACAATGTTGATTTTCATTATGGGAGGCTCCATCAAAGTAAGCCCAGGGTCTTGAGCGGTCGATATGCTCAGGCTGATTAAATTGGATGGCTAGGATGTATTTTTCCTAGGGGAAGTGGGAGAGAATCGAGATACCTTGACCAACTACAAGTTCTGGAAGGGAAGGCGGGTCCTGGAAAATGGCTTTGTTGCAGGCCAACCAGATGCCCCAACAAATAATGAGGGGAAAAGCTTTGATACTTTTGTAGGCAGGAGTCTATAGCCAAGATTCCCAAGCCAACTCTACATTGAGCCCATCCCAAGCTACCACCTGATTTAGCAGGGCTAATAATTCAAGCTAGACTTGCCAGGAGAAAGAGAAAAACAATATGAGATGTGTGTTGGATTAATTATCTCATTTGAAAAGAGGACACCAACCAGGACCGACAATGCATCATTTCCTCATGTTTCCCAAGTACGAATTTTATTGTAGATGACACACCACATGAAAATATTTTCCTTCATTGGACATTTTAGCTTCCATAGACCACACCACCACCAACATGGCTCCCTTTGCATGATTTCTATAGTTAAAGAGACATAGCCCATTTTTGGGGTATATATACCCCAAGTGGAGCCTTTTTCCACACCAATTGATCTTCTCTTTAAGATATCCTAATGTGACCCAATTGGAGTGCATAAATGTAATTAGACCAAGAGAGGGAAATATTACCAGCTAGGCCCAATGCTTCTAGTCTCTTCCATCCTTGCTACTAGAAAGAGGAGGGAGTTGGATCCGCTACCTGGGATAAGAAGTAAATATAATGCAAGTGGAGTATTTCAATTAAATCATTAGGCAGTAAATGGGAAATTCCACTTCTCGGCCAAGGATCAACCCCTATTCGAACCCGATTAACATTACCCGCTCTCTAGGATAAACCATCTCCGATCACCAGGAAGGAGGAGATAGCCGCCTTCCAAATAATAGAGCAATTTGGGTGCGATTTTACTTGTTTTCGAATCCACTCTTCTATAGAGTCTAGGATAATATATCTGTGCTCCACAATTGTAGCCCAAAGGATGGAAGATTAAAGAAGCCTCCATCCTTCTTTAGCTGCTACTGATTTTTAAAACATAAATATATTTTTCAGTCCCCAACCTCCCAAGGCTTTTGAGCAGGCTAGACAATCCCACTTATCCCAAGGAAGAGTGAATTTATCCCGAGAGCCATACCAAATAAAACATAAGAAAATTCTTCTGGCCTTTTCTAGTATCCCTTTTGGCATACAAACCAGGGACATCCAATAGACATGGATAGCTTCCAATACAACTTTGGCCAAGGTAAGTCTCCCTGCTCTTGACAACCACCTAAAGCTCCATCCTTTTAGTCATTTTTTGAGTTTTTCCAAAGGCTAACGCCAATCAGTCTTTCGATAATCATTTGGTTTTAGTTGAAAAACCAGATATTTTATTCCTTCAGTGAAGTCTACAGTCTGGAAGGGAAAGAGGGAAAGGTAGAAATCAACAGTCTCCACCTCCAATCCATAAACAATTATGGTGGATTTCTGATCATTAATAGCCATACTAGTGGTCGTCCGAAACAAATTGATGATTTCTGCAAGTTTTTTCGTATCTCTTAATTGCCCACTATAGAATATGAGCACATCATCCACAAAGATAAGATGTGTGATTCTATGACTAGGGGCAACTGAAATTCCTTGAAAATCCCCCAAGCCGACTGTCCGTACAAGAGCACGACTAAGATCCTCTACCATCAACAGAAAGAGAAGAGGAAAAATGGGACATTCTTGTCATAGGTGTTGAGCTCCACTTTTTCCATGTTTTGTGCTGTACAAAAACATTCATTATTATACCTTTTCCCATATTTCGTTGTCAATACACACCATAAACCCTAATTAAATGCCATCATTCGTCATTTTATCTAGTGTGGTTAATACATTGTCTTTTCTATATTTTTAGTGGTTAAAAGATGATTATATCATGATTTACTTATGACAGTTTGTGAAGTGTGATTCTTGTACTAGAATGATCAACATTCTTGTACCATTACTGTAGTTCAACATTCCCGCTCAACACTCATTCTGGTACTAGTCATTGTTTAGCATATTTGCGTGCTTTTTGGAAAAATTCTGAAACATGGGTTTTTTCTGTAGTGACGTCGACATGCAAAAAAGTGTGCCAAAATTCACCCAGGTCACATGTGTGGACCTCCATCTCAGGGGGGATAATTCAGCCAAATCAATAAAAGTTCTAGATAGTCAACTTTGCCCTCCATTTTTGTGCACATGAAGACAAACTCAAAGAATATGGAACATGGGTTTTGTTTCTAGCATGCCAAATTGGGTCTCTAGCGAGCCATTTTCCAAACAAATGAAAGGTTGAGGAGTTATTGCTCGTTCTTCGAACTGACATCTGCTAATTTCGTGATATGTCCACGTTTGAAAACACCATGCCCAAATTTAATGACATGGCCTTGGGTTTGACACCTTAGTTATCAGATCGTTTAAATTAGTATGAGATCCTTCATTGGTTGCAACTATTTTTTTATTTTGCATATCTAATCCAGGAAATCTGGGCATGATTCGCTCATCTCATCCATCGAATAAGGAATTGAGGCACCCAATAAAATTTTTGGGGCACCATGTAATGTATATCAATGAAATAATATTGCTCAATATGATCATGATGGGAAGATCTGATTTTAATTGTCATTGTTTAAGCCGATCATTGTGATAGAGCTGAGCATTCACTTGTAAGCGGAGGATGGAGCCTATTTAATAAAAATTTGATAGTTGAAGTTGGAGCAAGCTCTCTGTTCTGATCTCATTTGGGCAACGTTACTTAGACTGGGAAGGGCCCCTCAATCTGGTAACGATTAGCCCTTGTCTTCATTAATTTAGTTTTAGTTTTTGTTTAGTGATTAAAGAGCTCTATTTTTAATTTAGAATTCATTTCTTCAATATGTTGAACTGAGAAATTTCTCCTTAGATTGATGCACCCGAATTATCTCATTATTTTATGCATTCGCTCTTCATGATTCTGCATTTTGCACAATACATTAATTTCATATCTACATGCACTTCATGCATTCAAGAACTTCACACAGATTTTCTTCTTTCTTTGCGCTGCATGCTCATTTTCACCTGCACACAAACATAAAATAAAATAAATCCTTTCAGTTTCTGAATATCAAACCATATATTCTTCAATGCTATATTCACAAATTAATTGTGCAGCGAATAGTTTTGTTTTCTTATCTGTTATTAGCTAAATTGTACATTAAATAATTCATTCAGATTGCCATACATGATTGTACATTTAACAATTCATATGAATCGCCATACAAAAAATGTATCCCACCTTCATATCACCCAGGTTGCTCTCCTCATGCTTACAATTATCTACTCCAGTTTAACGCTGCATACATCTTTGTTGCATATCAGATTGCTAATATATGCAGGATGTGTTTCACAATTATGTAAATATTGTGTTGCATGGATCATATCCATCACATTTGTTTAAATCCTCACTTGTGTTGTGATTTGACACTGTTTGAAAATTATTATTAAAATGTGAGTTATGATGTTATTATTACCATCTTAATGTTATATATTTTACGTATCATATCATTTCTTCACATATTGTTTTTTTTTTTTGTTATTTGAGTCATGTTACATTAATACTTTGTTTGTACTTTTCATTTGTTTTATTATGTTTATATTGTTTTGTTTTATTATTTTGGTTTGTTCCATTGTTAAGCTTGTTGTATATATTTTGTATAAAGTGGCATTATATATATTGTATAAAGTATTATTATTGTCATGTATTGATTTGTATGCATTTGTTTCAATATTGTCATATTATGTTTATTTCCACACATTGTTATGTATGCAAGATTTGTTGTATATATATATGTGTTGTTATGTATTGTGATGAAACATTTGAAGGAGTATAATTGTAAGGTGACTTCATTCATAAAAATAATATAGAATACAATTCCGTACCAACACATTCATTTTTGTACATAAACAAAACTAATTCCATATCAACATTGACTTCATTTCCGAGTGTATCTTTTCTTGAGGACCAATCTCCGAAGCATGTTTCTTTGAAGTCTTTATGTTACATTATTTTCTCTGAATAGGGTTAATTAGGAGTTTGGTGGATTTTCTTTTAAAACTGGTAAATTCCCCTTTAGGTCAGTAGCACACATACATGAGGGTTTGAGTAACCTCACCCAGCTAACTGATTTGAATGCCAGTTTGGGTAAATTTCACATTTACTTTCAGATTGCCTTGCTTGTTTACTTCCCGCACTTGATCTCATTTATTGTACTTTGGATTCCTGCACTTTGATTTTAATCCCAACTTTTCTTTCATTCATTCCATTTTGAAGTGTGTTTGCCGGCTTTAGAATAGGCTAGACTAGGCTCCAATCCTTCATTTCCTGTGCTTGCACCTCTAAGTCTACGACTCCTTGGTTGACAATTTAATGTTGGGAATTAATAGTGCATATATTTAGCCCCACATTTTTGGCACCGTTGCTAGGGAGGTGCTAAAGGGATTGAAGTCTAGGTAGGTAGGTTGCTTTTAAATTACAACTTGGTGGAGGAGAAACAATAAGACGAGAGGTAAGAACCCGCGCGACCACTATTGTGAGTTTCCCCAAAACCTTGATTGTTACTTTATTGCAAGTGTGTTTCTCTTTTGCAAAGTGTTCTTACTTTCCTACAAAGTGTGTTTAATTTCTTGCAAATGTCTTTATTTTCATGCAAGTGTGGTATGATTTTCAAATTATGCAATTAGTTTCTATTATTTCTTATGGTTTTCTTAAAAATTGTTTTGAGTGTTAGTTAGTTTTCATTTCATTTTCATAAAAAATATTAAAAAAATCAAAAATATTTTGGGTGCTGTAAGAACCCTATGCACTAATCCATGTGTGAGACATGACCCATCAACCAACAGGATGGATTCAAAGATGACAATGAGTTTGTAAGAACTCTCTCAAATCCTAGCAGCAGCTGGGATCTCTTCTTCTTAGGAAGAACACATCTTGACGACAGTCAAGAACTTATATGCTTCTCCAAAATACATAGAAGAACGAAAGTCCTATGAGCCATGCCTATAAGAAGATCGAGAAACCTTCATTGATCAATTTGACCAATCTACCAAGGAGATCAAAGACTCATGAACGGTATCTAATCAAGAGAAGGCATTATAACCTGAGATTGAGGAGGATAAATAAAATAATACACATAGTGGTTTCAATGAAGAGATGGACCAAGGACACCATGATTATATTGAATGTTGGTTCCAGGCGACTGTCATATTGCACCACCACCCTCTTCTTCAACAACTCTTCACCTCATATTGTTCAAAATTGTTGGTTCGTCATGTACGAGTACTTATTAAAGTTTATTATATAAACTTGAATGTGAGTATATTTATGATCCTATTACGCACGTGGCTTCATTGGAAGAATTCATATACTTGAGAAGGGGTATTTTCTTAGGTAAGGTAGGACAATAAATGAATAAATGTTGCATGTAGTTGTTAGTTTGGTGCATCATCATTTTTTATGTTTTTTTCAATAATTTTCACTGTCAGATTGAGAAACTAATCTTAAGGGAGACCATTGCTCCAAAACAATTTAAAATTAATATGTTTTTCAGCTGATAGTCAGATTATTTTTGAAGTTTTCTAAATAAATTAGGCTACGATGATTTGTTGGAGTTTTGCAGGTATATTTTTTTAGTTGGATTGGGAGAACATCTTCATGACTTATTTAGGGAAGTAATTTCATTTCTTTTGGTTCAGTTGTTTCGTCAAAACTGTCTTTTATTCTAATCTTTTTGTTACCTAAGATTGTTTTGGAACAACTGAACCCATTTTTATATTACTCTCCTAAAACAAATTTCTCTAAAGACTACACTCTGACCTTTATTAGTTTTTCTCTACTATTTTTCTAAACTATTTTCCTTGAAGAAGTTTATAGTTTAGGTAATCATTAATAATGCAAAACTAAAAAAGAAAAATGTTAAATCAAACCCAAGACTTTTTGTCACAACCAATCATTTTCAAGAGGTTTCATTTCCCTTCTTTATACAAAATTTTAGATTATAGCAGTAACTCACAACCTTGTCTTTGATTATACTACATGATTACATTAAGTTAAAAGTCCATATTATGAGGTCATAGGTAGCTAGTACAACCTAATCTAATCTCAAAGTTAGTCAGTAGAGAATCCTTATTAAAGAGTAACATGCGAGTGCATGATGTTTCTATCCATGGGAACACTACCATAATTATACGAAGAAGATGAACTTGGGAAGTAGAGGCACCTTTAGGGAATTCTCTCATGGCCTCATCCACTACACATTAAGTAAGTTTGACCATGATATGTCTTTGGACTAATCTCAATACATAAGTCTATTTTTTATGCAAACAATATTTTATGGGCAATTTGTAGAATATCCCCCAACCTAATACCATCCCATCCTGTAAAAAGGTTTTCAAAGATGCTCCCCCATTCACCCGTGAAAATGAAATATATAAATTTTATCTTAAGGGTAAACTTTGGGATGAGAGCCTTTGATGGAAAATGGGTGTAAGAGGCTAACCTGTCGGGATACTGAATAGATCTGCTGGCAGCGGGTATCGGCCTGTGGTATGACTAGGAAAACCCATCAGAGTACTAAAGAGGCTCGTGGGCAATGGGGCATTATGTTTGGGGAGGATATTTCTTAGATGTCAAAATTACCCCATCAGAGTACTGAACAGGCTTGCTGGCAATGGGTTCTGATTTTGATATGCCTAATCTATATTTGTCTGTATGAACGATATACTTGTGTAAATCATTAAGAACAAGCATGCATGGTTGAACTAAAGGTTAAATAAAATACATCTATTTGCCATTTGAGAATAACCCTAAGTTGACCTTAAGACCCTATCATCCAATTCATACTATATCTAAGATACACTATCTTAAGAGTGGGACCATGGTCTTAGAAGCTTAATATACTCAACTGTGAAATTTATCTTTATTACTTGAATGACTGTAAATCTTTTGAGAGTGAAAAGGTTAACTGGTTTCCTATGGGGTTTTCATTTGTTGAGACTGCTAATACTCTTATATTTTCCTTCCTAAAGGAGAAGAACAAAATCCCTACTCTAATTTATACAAGGCTCTATGAACATAAGTGTTGCTAATCTTTTGATGAATTTTGTTTAATCAAGGGAATAGAAATATTTGATATAGAACGGAAAATATGATTATACATTTTTTGTGGACCATGCTTGAATTATCTCGGTCAATCATATAGGGGGCATATTCATAAGTGATCTTTGCAAATTGTTCAAATCTAAATTTTCATTATTATACAATCTTATGATTCTCTCTTTGTGTGGTCAGGCTTAGAAATCATGGATTTTGTGCCCACAATTCATTAGCAGTGCTCAGATTTATGTTCTTAGCAACTCTCAGATTGGTATCGAAAAAAAGTTGGCAGCAATTGTTTTCTTATAAGCTCAAGCCACTCAGTCTTAAGAATTTTGCATGAGGACATGCAAAATCTTGGGTTTGGGGGAGATCTCCAAATATTTAGAGTCTCTCTTCAGAATCTACAACATCTTTAGTTCATCTTAGCCAATTTTTTTTCGGGATCTAGGATATCAACTTCCGTTCTCTTTTAGCTCTCATCGTATTTTGTGCAGATCTTATCAGATTCATTGTCTTTAGTAGTCCTCAGCTTTGCTCCACCTCATCTTCAAATTTTGACAGTCCATATCATGGTTCTACAGATCTTTCATCTGGTTCTGAATGGTTTCCACTTAAGCGTGCATCAAAATTCAAAGAAATGTTAACTTTAGGTAAACCAGGTATAAATCTTTTTAATTTACTAAGAATTTGGAAAACATGATGCATAACCACTATCACCTACTCCACACTCCACTATACATTATTACCACTTAGAAAGTACCATCACAACTACTCGCTAAACCTTCCATTTCACTCCACCAGTCATAATGAAAATTATACTCTGATCATAAGACCAAGCAATGAAAGGGAAATATGTGGTATACAAATAAAAAAACATAAAGAAACATCTTTAGTGTCTTCTCCTTGTACATCATAAAGCATTCCTAGTTCATTTGAATGTTCTAAATAAGAGGATGAAGTCATGGTTGTCTATTCAAGCAAAGAACCACATGTAAATCTTGGTCTTAGAATGGATATAAGATACATAGTATAAAGGTGTCCAAGTTCATACGGCCACCATTCCCATCATTTCACATTCTTCACATTCATACCATTCACTATCACTCTGTGATAACCCATCCTTTTCTTGTCCTCTATTTTCATGATAATTTTTTTTCTCTGTTTTAAATCAATCTACGATGGTATAATCAGTTTCCATAATGTTGCTCCATAAGAACCAATGCCTACGCAAAGAAACAATGTAACATAAATTCATAAGCAGACTATCATGAGTTCACCTTGTTTGCATGAGGACATGCAAATTCTTGGGTTTGGGGGTGTGCTGAGCTCCACTTTTTCCATGTTTTGCGCTGTACAAAAACATTCATTATTAGACCTTTTCCCACATTTCGTTGTCAATACACACCATAAACCCTAATTAAACGCCATCATTCGTCATTTTATCTAGTGTGGTTAATACATCGTCTTTTCTATCTTTTTAGTGGTTAAAATATGATTATATCATGATTTACATATGACGGTTTGTGAAGTGTGATTCTTGTACTAGCACAATCAACATTCTTGTACCATAACTACAGTTCAACATTCCCGCTCAACACTCATTCTGGTACCAATCATTGTTTAGCATATTTGCGTGCTTTTTGGAAAAATTCAGAAACATGGGTTTTCTCCGCAGTGATGTAGACATGCAGACTCGTGAGGCAAAATTCACCCACGTCGCACGTGTGGACCTCCATCTCAGGGGGAATAATTCAGTCAAATCAATAAAACTTCTAGACAGTCAACTTCACCCTCCATTTTCGTGCACATGAAGACAAATTTGAAGAATATGGAACATGAGTTTTGTTTCTAGCATGCCAAATTGGGTCTCTCACAAAGTGTTTTCCAAACAAATGAAAGGTCGAGGAGTTATTACTGGTTCTTCGAACTGACATCTCCTAATTTTGTGATTTGTCCACGTTTGAAAACACCATGCCCATATTTAATGACATGGCCTTGGGTTTGACGCTTTAGTTATTAGATCATTTAAATTAGTATGAGATCCTTAATTGGTTGCAACTATTTCTTTATTTTGCATATCTGATCCAGGAAATCTGGGCATGATTCACTCATCTCATCCATCGAATAAGGAATTGAGGCACCCAATAAATTTGTTGGGGCAACATGTAATGTATATAAATGAAATAATATTGCTCAATATGATCATGATGGGAAAATTTGATTTTAATTGTCATTGTTTAAGCCGATCATTGTGATAGAGATGAGCATTCATTTGTAAGCGGAGGATAGAGCCTATTTAATGAAAATTTGATAGTTGAAGTTGGGAGCAAGCTCTCTGTTCTGATCTCATTTGGCCAGCGTTACTTAGACTGCCCCATCAATCTAGTAACGATTTTCCCTTGTCTTCATTAATTTAGTTTTTGTTTTTTTTTAGTGATTAAAGAGCTCTATTTTTAATTTAGAATTCATTTCTTCAATATGTTGAACTGGGAAATTTCTCCTTAGATTGATGCACCTGAATTATCTCTTTATTTTATGCATTTTCTCTTCATGATTTTGCATTTTGCACAATACATTAATTTCATATCTACATGCACTTCATGCATTCAAGAACTTCACACAAATTTTCTTCTTTCTCTGCGCTGCATGCTCACTTTCACCTGCACACAAACATAAAATAAAATAAAGCCTTTCAGTTTCTGCATATCAAACCATTTATTCTTCAACGCTATATTCACAAATTAATTGCGCAGAGAATGGTTTTGTTCGCTTATCCGTTATTAGCTAAATTGTACATTAAATAATTAATTCAGATCGCCATACATGATTGTACATTTAACAATTCATATGAATCGCCATACAGAAAATGTATCCCGCCTTCATATTGCCCATGTTGCTCTC
Organism: Picea engelmannii; assembly: GCA_009831015.1. Lineage (NCBI taxonomy): Eukaryota > Viridiplantae > Streptophyta > Pinopsida > Pinales > Pinaceae > Picea > Picea engelmannii. Next base: position 522,452 of record ML789813.1, read on the forward strand.
CTCATGCTGACAATTATCTACTCTAGTTTAACGCTGCATGCATCTTTGTTGCATATCAGATTGCTAATATATGTAGGTTGTGTTTCACAATTATGTAAATATTATGTTGCATGTGTCATATCCATCACATTTGTTTAAATCCTCACTTGTTGTGTTGTGACTTGACACTGTTTGAACATTATTATTAAAATGTGAGTTATGATGTTATTATTACCATCTTAATGTTATATTGTTTACGTATCATATAATTTCTTCACATATTGTTTTTTTTGTTATTTGAGTCATGTTACATTAATACTTTGTTTGTACTTTTCATTTGTTTTATTATGTTTATATTGTTTTGTTTTATTATTTTGGTTTGTTCCATTGTTAAGCTTGTTGTATAAAGTGGCATTACATATATTGTATAAACTAGTATTATTGTCATGTATTGATTTGTATGCATTTGTTTCAATATTGTCATATTATATTTATTTCTACACATTGTTATGTATGCAAGATTTGTTGTATATATATGTGTTGTTATGTATTGTGATGCAACATTAGAAGGAGTATAATTGTAAGGTGACTTCATTCATAAAAATAATATAGAATAAAATTTTGTACCAACACATTCATTTTTGTACATAAACAAAACTAATTCCATATCAACATTGACTTCATTTCCGGGTGTATCTTTTCTTGAGGACCAATCTCCAAAGCATGTTTCTTTGAAGTCTTTATGTTACATTATTTTCTCTAGATAGGGTTAATTAGGATTTTGGTGGATTTTCTCTTAAAACTGGTAAATTCCCCTTTAGGTCAGGAGCACACATACATGAGGGTTTGAGTAACCTCATCCAACTGACTGATTTGAATGCCAGTTTGGGTAAATTCTGCATTTACTTTCAGATTGCCTTGCTTGTTTATTTCCCGCACTTTATCTCATTTCTTGTACTTTGGATTCTTGCACTTTGATTTTAATCCCAACTATTCTTTCATTCATTCCATTTTGAAGTGTGTTTGTCGGCTTTAGAATAGGCTAGACTAGGCTCCAATCCTGCATTTCCTGTGCTTGCACCTCTAAGTATACGACTCCATGGTTGACAATTTAATGTTGGGAATTAATAGTGCATATATTTAGCCCCACATTTTTGGGGCACCATGTAATGTATATAAATGCAATAATATTGCTCAATATGATCACGATAGGAAGATCTGATTTTAATTGTCATTGTTTAAGCCGATCATTGTGATAGAGATGAACATTCATTTGTAAGCGGAGGATGGAGTCTATTTAATGAAAATTTGATAGTTGAAGTTGGGAGCAAGCTCTCTATTTTGATCTCATTTGGGCAGCGTTACTTAGACTGGGAAGGGCCCCTCAATCTGGTAATGATTTTCCCTTGTCTTCATTAATTTAGTTTTTGTTTTTGTTTAGTGATTAAAGAGCTCTATTTTTAATTTAGAATTCATTTCTTCAATATGTTGAACTGAGAAATTTCTCCTTAGATTGATGGACCCGAATTATCTCATTATTTTATGCATTCGCTCTTCATGATTCTGCATTTTGCACAATACATTAATTTCATATCTACATGCACTTCATGCATTCAAGAAATTCACACAAATTTTCTTCTTTCTCTGCGTTGCATGCTCATTTTCACCTGCACACAAACATAAAATAAAATAAAGCCTTTCAGTTTCTGCATTTCAAACCATTTATTCTTCAACGCTATATTCACAAATTAATTGCGCAGAGAATGGTTTTGTTCTCTTATCCATTATTAGCTAAATTGTACATTAAATAATTCATTTAGATCGCCATACATGATTGTACATTTAACAATTCATATGAATCGCCATACAAAAAATGTATCCCACCTTCATATCGCCCAGGTTGCTCTCCTCATGCTTACACTTATCTACTCCAGTTTAACGTTGCATACATCTTTGTTGCATATCAAATTGCTAATATATGTAGGTTGTGTTTCACAATTATGTAAATATTATGTTGCATGTGTCATATCCATCGCATTTGTTTAAATCCTCACTTGTTGTGTTGTGACTTGACACTGTTTGAAAATTATTATTAAAATGTGAGTTATGATGTTATTATTACCATCTTAATGTTATATTGTTTACATATCATATCATTTCTTCAGATATTGTTTTTTTTGTTATTTGAGTCATGTTACATTAATACTCTGTTTGTACTTTTCATTTGTTTTATTATGTTTATAGTGTTTTGTTTTATTATTTTGGTTTGTTCAATTGTTAAGCTTGTTGTATAAAGTAGCATTATATATATATTGTATAAAGTAGTATTATTGTCATGTATTGATTTGTATGCATTTGTTTCAATATTGTCATATTATGTTTATTTCCATTGTCATATTATGTTTATTTCCACACATTGTTATGTATGTAAGATTTGTTGTATATATATGTGTTGTTATGTATTGTGATGCGACATTAGAAGGAGTATAATTGTAAGGTGACTTCATTCATAAAAATAATATAGAATAAAATTGCATACCAACACATTCATTTTTGTACATAAACAAAACTAATTCCATATCAACATTGACTTCATTTCTGGGTGTAGCTTTTCTTGAGGACCAATCTCCGAAGCATGTTTCTTTGAAGTCTTTATGTTAGATTATTTTCTCTAGATAGGGTTAATTAGGAGTTTGGGTGGATTTTCTCTTAAAACTGGTAAATTCGCCTTTAGGTCAGTAGCACACATACATGAGGGTTTGGGTAACCTCATCCAGCTGACTGATTTGAATGCTAGTTTGGGTAAATTCCGCATTTACTTTCAGATTGCCTTGCTTGTTAATTTCCTGCACTTGATCTCATTTCTTGTACTTTGGATTCCTGCACTTTTATTTTAATCCCAACTATTCTTTCATTCATTCCATTTTGAAGTGTGTTTGCTGGCTTTAAAATAGGCTAGACTAGGCTCCAATCCTGCATTTCCTGTTCTTGCACCTCTAAGTGTACGACTCCCTGGTTGACAATTTAATGTTGGGAATTAATAGTGCATATATTTAGCCCGACATTTTTGGCGCCGTTGCCGGGGAGGTGCTAAAGGGATTGAATTCTAGGTAGGTAGGTTGCTTTTAAATTACAACTTGGTGGAGGAGAAATAATAAGACGAGAGGTAAGAACCTGCGTGACCACTATTGTGAGTTTCCCCAAAACCTTGACTGTTACTTTATTGCAAGTGTGTTTCTCTTTCACAAAGTGTGCTTACTTTCCTGCAAAGTGTGTTTAATTTCCTGCAAATGTTTTTATTTTCATGCAAGTGTGGTATGATTTTCAAATTCTGCAATTAGTTTCTATTATTTCTTATGGTTTTCTTAAAAATTGTTTTGAGTGTTAGTTAGTTTTCATTTCATTTTCATAAAAAATATTTAAAAAATCAAAAATATTTTGGGTGTTGTAAGAACCCTATGCGCTAATCCATGTGTTTGATAGGACCCATCAACCAACAAGGTGGATTCAAAGATGACAATGAGTTTGGAAGAACTCTCTCAAATCCTAGTGGCAACTGGGATATCTTCTTGTCAGGAAGAGCACATCTTGACATCAGTCATGAACTTATATGCTTCTCCAAAAGACATAGAAGAACAAAAGTCCTATGAGCCATGCCTACAAGAAGATCGAGAAACCTTCATTGATCAATTTGACCAATCTACCAAGGAGATCAAAGAATCATTTAAACAATATCTAATCAGGAGAAGCCATTAGAACCTGATATTGAGGAGGATAAAGAAAATAATAGACATAGTGGTTTCAATGAAGAGATGGACCAAGGACACCATGATTATATTGAATGTTGGTTCCAGGCGACTGTCATATTGCACCACCACCCTCTTCTTCAACAATTCTTCACATCATATTATTCAAAACTGTTGGTTCGTCATGTACGAGTACTTATTAAAGTTTATTATATAAATCTGAATGTGAGTATATTTATGATCTTGTTACGCACGTGGCTTCATTGGAAGTATTCATATACTTGAGAAGGAGTATTTTCTTAGGTAAGGTAGGACAATAAATAAATAAATGTTGCATGTAGTTGTTAGTATGGTGCATCATCATTTTTTTATGTTTTTTTCAATAATTGTCACTGTCAGATTGATAAACTAATCTTAAGGGAGACCGTTGCTCCAAAAAAAAATAAAAATTCAATATGTTTTTCAGCTAATAGTCAGATTATTTTTGAAGTTTTCTAAATAAATTAGGTTATGATGATTTGTTGGAGTTTTGCAGGTATATTTTTTCAGTTGGATTGGGAGAACATCTTCATGACTTATTTAGGGAAGTAATTTCATTTCTTTTGGTTCTGTGGTTCTGTTGTTTCGTCAAAACTGTCTTTTATTCTAGTCTTTTTTTTACCTAAGATTGTTTTGGAACAACTGAACCCATTTTTATATTACTCTCCTAAAACAAATTTCTCTAAAGACTACACTATGACCTTTATTAGTTTTGCTCTACTATTTTTCTGAACTATTTTCCTTGAAAAAGTTTATAGTTTAGGTAATCATTAATAATGCAAAACAGAAAAAGAAAAAAGTTCAATCAAACCCAAGACTTTTTGTCACAACCAATCATTTTCAAGAGGTTTCATTTCCCTTCTTTATACAAAATTTCAGATTATAGCATTAACTCACATCCTTGTCTTTGATTATACTACATGATTACATAAAGTTAAAAGTCCATATTATGAGGTCATAGGTAGCTAGTACAACCTAATATAATCTCAAAGTTAGTCAGTAGAGCATCCTTATTAAAGAGTAACAAGAGAGTGCATGATGTTTCTATCCATGGGAACACTACCATAATTATATGAAGAAGATGAACTTGGGGACTAGAGGCACATTTAGGGAATTCTCTCATGGCCTCATCCACCACACATTAAGTAAGTTTGACCATGATATGTCTTTGGACTAATCTCAATACATAAGTCTATTTTTTCATGCGGACAATATTTTATGGGCAATACAATCCCATCCCGTAAAAAGGTTTTCAAAGATGCTCCCCCATTCACCCGTACGAATGCAATATATAAATTTTATCTTAAGGGTAAAGTTTGGGACAAGAGCCTTTGATGGAAAATGGGTGTAAGAGGCTAACCCGTCGGGATACTGAAGAGATTTGTTGTAACAACCCTAGTTGAACAAATGTTTAAGGTTTATTAAGTAAAAATTAATTAGGGGATTAATTGTCTTAACATGGTATTAATTAAACAAGATTGGTATAAAGATACTAATTAAATATTAATTAATTAATTAAAGGTTATAAGTTTGATTAATTAATTAATT
>ML789813.1:544096-556006 GCA_009831015.1 Picea engelmannii
AGCTCGATACCACTCACTCTCCCCGCCACTACTATCCTATCCATACATGCCACCTATCCCACTCAACATACCCGTTAGCCAATTAAATCTTTCCACCGTGACTGTTAACTATCCCATAATGACCCCACGCCATAATGGGTATCCACTGTACACATTAAAACCCCCATTTTCATCCAGTTACACCATTTTCTAAGAAAGACACCATGGAGACCGCGTACAACTAATATGTCAAACTGACCACCACCATCTCTCGCTGTCAACAAACAAATGTTTCTCTCAGTAATATGAATTCACCATCTTTTTACTGTAAATTCTGTCAATTATGGCCCCAAAGGTCAAGCTCGCCGACACATTCGAGAACCCAATGATTCCCCCTCCCATTGACCTATACCACATCCCTTTGGTAGACAGGGATTACAAAGTTATAGAGCTGAGGTGCGAATTTGAATTCTTTGAATTGCAGTCCTCGCTAAAAGAGATTTTCCTCGACCAGAGAGATGAAATTGGACTCTGGGAGTCCAATTTTCCCTTGTATATGTTTCCTCAGACTCATCAATTCCCAGAATTTTTCCTCAGATGCCAAGCCAGTTACTTGCTCAGAAAAAGAGCCATTTCCTCCTCCACTGGTGAAATACTGTTCACAATTACCTCTGAAGCCATCGACCAAATGTTACAGATCCATAGAAACGACTTAACCACTCCGTTCTTTGTTGAAGCCCTAGATGATTTATACCATAAGCTAAATTTTCCCCAAAGAGACTAGATCTTTGAGATATTTCTCCCTGAAGATGCCCAATTACCTAAGAAGAATCCATCTTACCCCTCTTCCATTTTCACAGTCAAAGACATCCAGATCATATCCATGCTTTCTTACATGTTAGGTTATTACTCATATTAATGGGTAGATGAGCCTATTTTAGGTTTTCTATCCATATTTTCTACAGAGGAAAAGATTTCCATTAAGTTCAATTTCAATCAATTTCTGGCTGATAGTATTCATGATCAGTTCTTCAAGTTTCCAACCGAAGGGATGTTCAAATACTCTTCAATTCTGGTTTACATGTTTCTATTTTATCAATCAGATAGGTTTCCTTGTGCACTTTAGAATTTAAATAAGGAAGGAATCCCACAGTCAGTTACATCATGGACCTCATTGGTGAGGAAAAACTCAACATAATACATATTTAAGGATTTCATAGATCAATTCATTAATCTCGTTGTTTGTTTGCTGAAAAACAACACAGAGCCAAGGGCTAGTGAATAAATTCAGAAGGTATTACACCTATCTGATCAAGCCAAGATAGGGGATTGGTATTTATACCAAAACTATACAGAGATAAGGGTATATGGGTGTGAGATGCCTCCTTACAAATTTCCCAAATACCTCCTAGTGAGGATTTTTGCACTAGAATATATAAGGAAAATGGTAAACTCATATGAGATTCATTTTGTTGCAGCAAAGAAGAAATCCCAACTCATAATCAAAACATAGATTTGACCATTCATTTGCAACAACAAATCAACAGGAGAAGAAGAAAATAGCCTTTTGAAACAAATGAGGTTTCCTCTAAGTTTCACTTGGGCATATGACCCATTTGGTATCATTTCTGAACTTAGGACCAAACAAAAGAGCACTCCTTATGTAAACACACAAAGGCTAGAGGTGGAAATATACATGAACCAGACAGAGTGGAAAAAAAAAACATTGCAAGAACCAGAGGAGGAACCTATCTTTGTAACCACTTCACAAACTAATACACCTCAAAAGAAAGCAAAGAAAATATCAAGGAAGGAAGTTTCTCATTTAGTCACAGAGGTATCAACTAAAGATTTTCAAGTATACAGAAAGAGGGATAAAACCAATCATACAACATAATTATTGAATGAGGGAGAAATGCATTCCACCATAGCTTTGGAGGGACCATGTTCTTCAACCCAGTCATCTAGTTTGTTTGCAGGTTCTCCATCATCACCAGCATCTCAAAGAAATCCAAACACTACTTTGACAACTAAATCAACTCATGGACAAAAATAATCAAACATTTTTGAAAAATATAAGCAAATCAAGCAAAGGAATGAGCTTCTCAACAACAACACCTACACTCAATTCTGGAAGCAGACCTCTACTACTCAACATAGACTGTTGTCATCTTTTGACACAGAAAGAGGAAGAATGAAAATGACATTCTTACAAGAACAAGTTCCCCATCCAAAGACAACGAAAGATTAGAAGAAGACTGCTTTTGAGTTTGACATAGAATATGTCCATCCTGTGGACCAGATGGATATGCAAAGACAGACTGGAGAAATGATATTTTCAACTCTGACAAATACCTCAATGATTGCTTCTAAATTGAAAGTATCCCTGAATAATATCTAGTCCCAATTAAAGCTTAAGAAAATCTCTTCTTTGACCAAAGCTAACAAAATAAAATCATTGGAAGAATTGGTTCTTAAGATTGGGTATGATCCAACAAATGTCAAAGCAGCAGAGGAAATGATAAAGAAAAAGAATGTTGATATAACATCTCTTAGAAAGAAGTTGAATCTTCCAACAACAAAGGATTCACAAACCAAAGAAGTGGCTGAGATTGAAAGTCACAAAGAAGAGATGCTAAAATTAATCATGGAGCAAAATGCACAAATAAGGGAAATGGAAGCAGATATGGACAAGCTGATAAAAGAAAAAGAGAAAAATGTGCAGCTGACCATGATTGCACTAGATGTAGTCCCTTTGACAGGGATCTAAACAACAAAACTGTCTACATCAACAACAATCCCAACATCAATCCCATCAACAATCCCATCAACAATCCCAATACAAATCTCAGATGCCTCTGATAAACTTGTAAAATCTATGGAGGATATGTCCATAAAAGGGGAATAAATTAGAAAATTATAGGAAGAGGTAAAAACATTACAGGAACTGAAATCAATGTTCTAGGCTAGTCATCAGGAAGAAATGCACAAGTCTCAAAGGCTCAGTCAACAACTGCAACAATTAGGGAAAGAGACTACCATGGAAAATACCTTAGCCCAAGCTAAGGAAAACATATGGATAGATATCAACAAATCCATGACAAAGATACGACCCTCCATACAAATCATTTTTGAGTAGCATGAATTAGTGCAGAAAGCCAGGGGAGCAATAGAAATCATCAAGGAAGAATTGGGAGAAAAACCAACAGAGGCCACAAAGCTCATCATATTTATAAACTCCAAAAACAAACAAGAGTTAGAAGAGTTGGAGATTGAGGACATAACTAAAACTATCCTGGAGATCAAGAAGGTTCTGACCAAGAAAGGCCTAATGTTGCAACTGGAAGAAAAATATCATGTGATGGACATAGGTGTGCATAGGTTCTTCAACAAGTTTGAGGTGCTACACAAGAAAGGGCTTCCTAGATTGTTAGTACTGAATGACAAATTGATCACTCTGTCTGATTACAAACAGAAACTGAACACAGTGGAAAAATACAATTCAAAGTTTGCAGGAATACAGGGAAGCATCACTGGTAAATATTTCCTGGAGACACTACAGTTTGACTTGATCATTCAACATGAAATCAAACATATCTTCATCACAAAGCCTATTTTTTCCAAGTACATAGAGATGGATGAAATATACAAAAAATTACTCAAGATATCAATCCCAAGTAAAAAGAGGTGGGAAGAGATATGCACATTACTTGAGTAAAGACAGGTTTGATGTTTTAGTCGGCAAGGAGAAACAATCAACCAAAGTCAAAGAGACAAGTCATCAACAACTTCCATCAAATCAACACTAGAGATCCTAGCAAATCTACAAGATTCCTACATTTTTGTAATTTGAGATTTAGTTAGTTTAGATATTCCTCCAAAATATCCTGATCATTTATGACATGATCTAATGTAAATAGTTGTATAAATACTTCTCTTTTCGAAGTATTGAGGGTTGATTTTTGCATCCAAAAACTACTGTGTAAATTTTCAAAGGATCAACTAGTAATAAAAGGGCTTATTCACATGATTCTCGTGCCAGACTATTGGTGATGTGATTTCTCTATTTGTTTAATGTTTTTCATTCTCTGTAATCATTGCATGTGTTTCCAATTCTAATCATTCAAATAAAGTTAAAGAACATAATTTATCTCATTATACTCTGTTTCTGGTTTTTGAACGATCTTCATGTTTTTTCATCTGAAATTAAGTAAAATAATTCTTAACTGCTCTTCTACTTAGTGGAATTTCCCCTATTTGTTTCTCATTCACTTCAATTAATTTAATCAGATCCAAACAATTTTACTACCATGCCTTGTGGAGAAAACCTTATAAAAAGATGAATCAGATCCCTATCTTTAAAGACAAACCCCATAGCCCAATGGAAAATTAAGCATTCAATCAACCAGATATTTCAAACAAGCAAACAAACATTGTACTGTCGTAACTAGCCTAACATTCTAAACTCAAACAAATTTAAATCCTATAGAGAGATCCCTCTCTGAAGCTGGCAGGGCTAGATCCCATCTTCCAAAGTGGTTTGGTAGTTACCTTTGTCTTTTCTTCTACAACCTATGGAAATTACAGAGTGCTAACACTATGTTCTGCAGAACATGACATTCTAGTCTCAGCTAAATACCTTATTTGTTTTAAATATCAAAAGAATCAAGTTGGTAGTGGGCATGCGTAGGAGTCAGAAAGTACTTATAACTTATTTTATGTGTGATTTTGGGAAAATACAATGTTTTTCAGTGGTGGTAATTACTATTATCAAATATGAAACGATAAAAAGATTCATATACTCTAGAAACCATGATCTAATTGATGAAGAGAAATTAATGAATGCCTTGATTCTTCTAGAATGGATAAGATTTAAAGACTAGGGGCATGATTCGTCTATTCATTAACATGTATCACCCTCAGGAATTGAATGATTGTTCACATGTTCCTCGAATAAATTATTATTTAAAAAAAAAGAAAAAAAAAACAGAGATAAGGAGAAAGAACTTTGTGGAACATGTTTGTTAATGAGGAAATATAGATAACTCCGCTGGGGCTATGGATCATTGGAAACAAAGAAAGGTCTGTGGTATCAGGTTGACTTTACCAGGGTTATGGACGCTCGTTGGAAGTGGAGCGACACTAGAAGGGTGATAAGGTTACTTAAAGATTATACAAAATAATACCATAATACTAGAAGTTATATCTAATATTGTTTCTTTTTCAAAATACAGGTCATTGATCAAAAGGACTTATCTTTTGTGATTGATTAAAAATCATATCCCCATGACAAGGTAAAGAATGAATTCTAATTACGTATAGAATAATATATGGGTGGTTTCTATTTTCTCTTCTCATTCTCAGTCTATATTACTTGAAATTGGTTTGTTTTTTATCAGAGATATAGTCATACATGTTGGTGTCATCCAATGAATCATCATTTGTTGAGTACACAACATACCCTAAAATTATAAATTTATGGGTACCACCCTTTATTTGATTTTTTGTAAAGAGATTTAATATAATTTGAGTTTATCAATTTTTATGGATTTCATATAGGTTTACAAGTGTTTTGACTTAGAGAAAAACTAAAAAAAATCTAAATACAAAAATAAACCAAGTTTAAAATGACAAAAAATATACGAGGGAAGTTTAATAACTCTAAGAGTGCTAGACATACCATTTTGTAGTTCGTTGATGCAAAAAATAAATTATTTTGGAAACCCTATATAGAAAAAATATTTTTTTTGAAACACCGATAAGAAAATGACCTTTTTTTGAAACTCTTGACACCTGAAAGGTTACGTTTTCTCCCAATGCCCAAAAGGTTATGTTTTCTATTAACATCCAAAAGGTTACGTTTTCTCCTAACTCTCAGAAGGTTATGTATTCTCCCGATTCCCAAAAGGTTATGTTTTATCTCAATGGTCGAAAGGTTACGTTTTCTCCCAATGCCCAAAATAAGGTCATGTTTTTTCTCGAGCATCGAAAACGTTCTAAAATGTTCATCAATGAGAGAAAATACTCTTTTGGTATTTTCACTATAAATTTTCATTCCAAATTGCATTTAGAGTGTTCCTTATACTGTTAGAAAGGTCTCATCGATATATACCACTTTGTAGTTATAGGTTTTCCTATATTTTGCATTGTTTGTTTCATATTTTTGAAATAAAGCTACAATATGGAAAAAAGATTATAGTATTTTCAGAATAAATTTTGATTCTAATCCCCATTTTGAGTTATAACTTATTTAATTGGAAATTTATCATCAAGATATACAAATTTTTCATTATAAATTTTTATCGATTTGGCATGGTTTGTTTCAATTTTTCCAAATAAGAGAAATCATGCTTAGGGAAGTGACTTGAATGTTTCGTTTTAAGATGAATGGATTGTTTTATCTGATAAATTTGCTAAGAGAAGAGTTTTGTAGTCCTAATACACATCTATTATGATCCAGGTACATGTAAGGGAAATAATATAGCATGGTGAGAAGGATTTCAATGTTGTATGCTTCAAACTGGTAGATTTCCATCAATTGGCAATCAAAAGCACACGAGAGGAGTTGGAGGAATTGTTGACTATGTGCATGACCATTCCAATTTTACTGGTGGCTAATTACTAAAGAATGAGTTGGGTCTTGAGCTAGTTTCACTTGGGTAAGACCACTCTCTCCGACCTAAGCAACCTCCCGTGGTGGAAGAAAAGAGAGATGATAGAGAAGGAGATCCTTTCAAAATTTTTCTCAAGGAAGCTCTCATGCAACAATGAAATGAGATGATGGACAACTTCTCCTAGATACTTAGACGACTACCAATGCCAGGATAGGCACCTTCAACAGGAAACCATTTTAGAGGTGTGACACCCTTCAAGGTATAAGTTAACTTTGATATCCCATTATTTCAAGGACATATAGATGCAAATGCTTTGGATAAATGGTTGAATCTATTAGAAGGGTATTACTTTGTTCAAACAAATTTTGACACTAAAAAAGATCACCTTCTCTCCCTTTAAATCCCTCCCCCGTGTCAATATTGGTGGGACTATTATTGGGAGAGAAATAATGAAGACGAGTCTATGGAATTTTGGACATGACCCACTTGGGAGGCCTTTGGTAATTCCCTCAAGGAGGAGTTATACCTTTTCAAAAACTATGATGACTAGTACATGAGATGGATGAATTTGCATTAGGAAAGAGACTAGATGGTGTCTTAGTACACTAACATATTCCATACCTTACGCTCAAAGTTAGGTATCATAGACTCTTGGAAGCATTTGATTTTGAATTAGCATGGTGGCCTACACAAGTACATCCAAAAAAAGATGGATTTCTTGCACATATCTTCATTAGGAGTTTCTTATCGATATACTATCAAAATCGAGTAGAAAATTAAGTAGTGGAATAAGGAGTTCAAGTTTGCAAATTCACAACAACAAGAGCATGAAAAAGGTGTCCCTGAATCATAGAAGAATGCCAACCTCAAGAAATCCAATCCAATCCGTAGGAAAAAAAGGGTAATGGGAAGACAAAGAAGGACACTAGAAAGTGGTGTGAGTTCCACAAAATCCCCTGGCACAACACTGATGAATGTCACTCAAAACAATCATTTTTGTCCAAGCTTAAAGAAAACGTGTCAGACCCCAACTCAGAATTCGATTCAGAGTAAGATAAGGGAAATCATATCATCGAAATGGTACCTAGTGCTACCATCGCAATTTAAAATATCGAACTAGATGAGTCAGAGGAGCTTGAGGAAGGGGAGTGCCTCTTCCATTCACAGGTGTGGGTGAAGGGAGCCGCATTGCATTTGATTATTGATAGTGGGAGGAAAAAGAACCTGATCTTGGTAGAGATCAACAATATATTGAATATGTCGACAATGCCACACCCCAACCATACACCATTGGTTGGTTGAGCCCGAGATGAGACCTTCACATGATCTAGAAATGTTTTATGTCCTACAACATCAAGCCCTTCAAAGATGAGGTACTATGTGATGAAAGAAATTATTTTCCTTTTGGGAAGGTTGGTAAAACCATTGATAAATTGAGGATTTTATTTTGTATCACCATGAGTTTGGACATTTGGTTGAGTAGTGAATCCAGGTTGGCTAGGTTATCACAGATGGCATCAAGATTTTTCTAAGCATAGGAGTGGTTGTAGTCTATCTTATGATGCAACTTTTTAGACTAGGATTATAGAGAGGATACTTTGGTGGAGAGATTTACCCTCAAGTGGTATCCATAGAGATGTGGGTCCTAAAAAAAATGGTTATTGGAGAGTGGTACCAATGAAATCAAGATTACATCTTGAGTCTTTTGAGATAGAATCCTAGTAGGGGTATGGGAAGGTCTGCCAAAAATAATTACTAGATAGTGGGACCATGATGATCATTTTAGTGCAAGGTTTTATTTAGATAGGTCTCAAATCGGGGTGAAAGAAAGACTTGGAATTTTTTTTACTACTTTTGGGTGAGTTGTACTCCCACCTGAATGTTACTATGCCGACATAATTCCCAAATTCTCAATACTGTAATTTATGTAGAAATTTCACAGATTAGCAATAAAGGGTGGGGTTTCTAGGGTCCTAAGGGAGAGGGGGTGCAGAGAACTATATATATTTTATACATGTGTGTGGTCCAATATTAATACGTGGTCACATCTCTTAGGGAACCAACTAACAAGGATTGATTGCACCCTTAGTCCTACTACCCGATTAACCAGGTACTAAAGAGAAATCTTCGCGAGTGTTTTTCTTAGTGAATTCTAACAACAAGATGTTATATTGACTTATCTAAAGATTTGTTTAGGTAACCTAGGGGAATTCCAATATACTTGAGGTTACTTGGAAGTGAAATTATGTATACATATGTTGTTTGATGCATTACTACTCGAATGGGTACCTACAAGGGTTACAAGGGTGTCTGACTAGGTAAAGCCACTTGTATTTTCTATGTGTATTCTTCCCCAAACATAGATTTACCCACTAAACAACATATCACTTTGTTATTTGTAGTGCAAGGATATGTCTCTAGCCTAAAAAAATTCTCTAAAAATATATGCTTAGGGAAGTGCTCTTATACCACTTATGGTGTTCTTTATTATCAAAACAATAGATTTAGAGTAGTAGTAAACTACTGTGGTGAGATATATAGTAGAAATCATAGATTATAATAACAATATGAAATTGAAAAGAACCAAAATACCACAAATTTAAATACCTTTATTAATGAAAGAAATGCTCACTTTCCTCTTCGAGGGGAAAACCTCTAGATAAGTAGAGCTCCAATTATAATAAACTTCACAATACATCCCATTACCTTGTTTCTAATTTATTATATGGTTTATTTCTAACCTCCTAGGAAATTTCTAATAGGTAGAGCCTTCTAGTAAGCTTTCTTACAATTATTACTTTCACACTATATCTACTACATGAACCTTATTTACTAGAGATTTCCTCAATATGTAATGTACCTAGGGAGGATAATATGGGGTACCTAGGGAGGTAGCCAAGGGGGATAATTATAGATAGGTGGCCACATAGTGCGAAAGCAATAATTGTAAGAAGGCTTACTAGAAGGCTCCAACTACTAGAAGATTATGAGGAGGTTAGATAGAACTATATAAAGAAGTAGAAACAATGTAATGACACGTCTTGTGAAGTATATTATAACTATAGAAAGCATGGATTATGGAGTGATTCCTTCCACAAGGAATAATTAATTTTCAATAAACTTGAAAGAACGAAATTGGAAACCCCCTTAAATAACGAACTAGTCTAGTAATGGCATCCATAGATCTCTCATATCTTAGAAAATCCAATAGTAGACGAAATAGAGATATTAGAATTCATATTAGACAAATGGAAAGTGGAAACATGAGAGAATTCCTTAATAACAAGTAAGAAATGAACTCTTACACCATTATAAATTTCCAAGTAGCCATTATTAACACATAGTAGCTTCCATTAAAAACAGTGAAAATGAAGAAGGGAAATCTATCAAGCACATATAAGAGATTTTGACTACACATAACATCAATCAAATAATTGAAATAGTGATTTCACTTGGGATAAACCAAAGAAAAAACCCCAACATCGAATCATTTACTCAGTCTTATTTTGACAATAAGATTTACAATGTAGTCAGATGGCTCTCTGTGCATCCTCCTCCACTTGGCCAATAGTCAATGGAAATCCTTATAAGAGTGAAATTACAAGAAGAAATAGGGAGAGTTGGGATAATAGAAAGGCCAAGAGGATTGAATTTTCATTTCCCATTCTTTAGTCTTTTCTCCCCTATTTTCATTTTCTATTTTTATTTAATTCTTTATTTTTCTCCCAGTCATGTCATTTAACTTTACATTGCATTGTATTTTTTGTGTTATCTAATCTTTATCAATTTCCAACTTACATTTAGGTAATGATTCTTACAACCACCATCTTGGATTGGATCCATTTCAGACTGGTAATGGAAAACATGTGAACAATGTTAAATGCCTAACAAAAAGACCTCAAAATCCAAATTTGCAAAAAGATTCAAAATTGGGAAAATTTTTCTAAGCGTGTAATGATTTTTGAAGTCTACAAGCAATTCTCACGGGTTTCTTTAAGGTAACCTACATGCACCCATGGGTTTATTGAAGAAATATCGTGGGTTTCCACATCTATAACTAAATATAGGCACATGCATAAGTCCATAAAGGTAGAAAAATTCAACAAACAAACTAACAATGCAATTTTTGGGTTCTATAGTGACAAGAAAAGGAAAACAAGACACGAAAGATTCAAACAATATTCAACACACTAGACAATAGATAAGAGAGATACCCTGATAGGAGGGTGAGTGCAAGCTAATGATGGTCTCTCATGACACGTTAGTGGAAATTCAAACCTGGAAAAACAACAATATCTTAACTTGGAGGGATTATTCAAGGTACTTTTACAATGAATTTGAATATGGTGTAAGAAGATGAAAAGTAGGACATTGAATTAGATTTCTGAATATATTACTTTTATTCATATAAATTGTGAATAACTATGTCAAATTTTATTTTTCTAACAGTGGTATCTTATTTTTCTAACAAAATATAAGGTATATGTTTTTTGTTCGTGCAGGGTTTGAGTACCTTAATGATGGAATTTTGTTATAAAAACTTGTATAATTGTAGAGAGCCCATTTTTGTGTGCCGTGTACTTTTTAGAAATTTATAATACTAATTATATATATATTTTTTAAATTATCAAAGTCAACATATCCCTGAAACTATAAAGTCTTTTGTTCGTGCTCGCTATGAGGGTCTTAACATGATCAAAACATTTTTTTTTAGATTGTAGATATCAATCTCCTCTAGTGTCACATATAAATCATTCGAGAAATGGTTAAGATGAAAAAACATTATAGCATAAATAAGATATGTATGTATTTTAGGATTTTGATATATGTCAAGAAAAAAATATATTAAAAATAGTAAACATTATTAATTTAAAAAAAAAAAAAATTGTATGTTTGGAATCTGCACAACCAACTCTATTTGTGTCTGTAGTTTCGTCAAAAGATGAATTGTGTAACCTATAGAAAAATAACGTAAAAATAGAGATATGGAGAGGAATTCATAAAAATGGAGGTTTTTATGTATTTGCGGACCAAACCACTAGGTTTGTCATCCCGAACCTAAATCCAAGGAAGCCAACTTAGTAAACACATATGCTATAGTTTTCAGTCTCGCCCGAAAAAAAAATTCAAATTAAAAAAAAGCACGCACGTTCCTAAAGCGTGTGTGCATTCCTAAAGCGTGCGCGCGTTCCTAAAATTTCTGCATGCTATTAGAAACAAGAACAAACACGTATTCCTGTTAACAAAAATCAACAAAAATAAATTCTTTCTCTCTCTCTCACTCTCTCCCAAACTCTCTCTCTCTCTCACTCTCTCC
>ML789813.1:565094-577074 GCA_009831015.1 Picea engelmannii
TCTTGTACTTGAACATTTAAGTGGGGTAAAAGGAGGTTGCCCCCTCGAAGAGGCTTATTATCTGAAATTATCTCTTTTTCAAGGCGTTGAGTACTTTTCCTGAGGTTTTTCTATGCTATATTGTTGTTTGGTTCTTAACATGATGTCCAGGTGTCATTGAAGATGGCAGATCACGTAGAATACCAGAGAAGAAAAAGTGGCAAAGAAAGGAGTTGAAGTGTCAGAGGAGTTAAAATCCAGATTATTAAACATTTTCTTGATAATCATTGTAATTGGTTTCAATATCGAAACTGTCATTTGGAATTATTATAATCAGTTACAGAAACTAAAGCGTTTCATTTCAGTCATTGTAATCGGTTTGAAACTGAAGGAACTCAAACTTGTATAAGTATTAGGAGTTCCAAATGTATTAGGGGTTGGCAGAAGTGAAAGGGAATGATTTTAGCTGTTTGGAACTTAAATTGTAATTTTCTGAAGGTGAATTGAATACACATGCATAAGTATTGAAGTTTCCATGAAAAGATTCTAATGGTGGTGATCTAAGTTTTGTCTTCTCTCTTTGTATGTATTTCTTGTATTTTTGATTTCATTTTCACTGTCTTCTATTTAAATTGGATAGTCAAAGGCCCATAATTCATCTTGTTATGCTCTCGGCCGAAGCAATTTAAACCATGTTAAGTTCTTCCTAACTAATTCAGAATCCATTTATCTAATGATTTGGTGCAGTTATATGTTTTCTTTTCTTCCTACACTCTGCAAATTTACAAATTATAACTCAGATTTATCACCTCATTTAGCCTTTATCCTCTGGAGAGTTCTACTGGCCATTCCGTGCTTCTATTAATTTTCATAAGTTTGACTCCATAGCCCTAAGTGTCCCTCCCCTTCCTTGCCAAAAAAATTATAAAAAAAAAAAACCCAAAACAACAAAACCTAGCCATTGATTGTCAAAGAAACACCAAGTGACACGAGAGAGCCCTCTCTGAGATGAGCAGGCTAGCATCCAACTCTAAAGTTGGCTTGTAGTTTACCTTTGTCATTTTTTTTATCAGTCGAACAAATTTATAGAGTGCTAACATTCTAGCGTCGTTGTCGGGGATCAAAAGTGAAATATTCCTTGGGAAAAGAATGACTTAAAGCTTCAAATTTGATTCTTGAGGGTGACAATGAATCAAACACCTTATTGGATGAAACTAAATTTACCCCGACGAATCCATTATAAAGAGACCAGTAGCATAAATTAGTTTGAGTGAGAAGTCCTGGCTCCCAAGAGAATTCATACCAAGAGAAATCCAGACCCAGAAGTAGTAATCCCCGTGTCTGATTCTGAGAAAATTGTACACAAAAGAAAATAAAAGAAAATAAGCCCAATTTTGTGTCTAGACATATATCTATCCTTGCCCAAATATGGAGTGAAAAGCATTGAAGACCTTGATTTTGATTTGAAATTTGAGCAAACTCTAATCAGAACTAAATCTGAGTCTTGTTTGAACGAGATCATCTTTGATGAGAAGAGATTCCAACATTTAATTTTGTCTGCCTCTACTAAACCTCTTGTGATATCTACTTAGAACCATCATCCACTCCAAGTTCTTATTGCATCCATGGAAGCTATATTTTCCCCTCTTGTTCTACCTGCTCAGTTACACGATTTTCCTAAGGAATATATTCTGAGGATTAAGTTGTATGATGTTGAAGGAAACGTGTCAGCCCAAAAACACTTAGACTGGTTCAATGATTTTGTAGACTTAGGAAGAAGTAGATTTTTAAGATGCAAAAATGAGGTTGTTTGCACAAAGTCTTGCAGGAGAAGTCAGAAAGTGGTTCAGATGTCTCCCAACAACAAGTATCGTAAATTTTGAAGCATTTGAATCAAGTTTTCTTGCAAATTGGGCTGACAAAAAAAAACCCCTTTAGTTGTTAACCCAATATAACAACATGAGAAGGTCACCTGATGAAATAGTGCAGGAGTTTTCAACTAGATTTATAAAGGCCTACAACTCAATTCCTACTGAAGTAAAACCTTCTCCTAGAGCTGCTCAACTTAGATATGCTGATTCCTTTGAAAGTGATTTTTCTTTGTTGTTGAGGGAAAGAAGATTTGCTTCACTAGATGATATGATGAGTGATGCAATAGAAGTTGAATTAAATCTAATGGCTTCAGAAAATATCAAAGGTAATTCTGACGGGGACATGAACAAGGTTCAAGATAAGGCACAACCTTCAACCTCACAGTCATCAGAAGAGAGGTTTGAGTTGATGATAAAGACCATGGAGAAAATCATGGAAAGGATGTATTTAGATAATAAGCCTAATACTAGAGAGAAGATTGATGTTCCACCCAGGAATCAGAGGAGACCAACAGTTCCACAAATCAGACAAAGAAATCATAGGAACCAGGGTGATCAACAAATAAGACCTCCTTTTCAAAATAATTATGTTAATGAGAATTTTGATGAAAATTTTGAAGACAATATGCATTGTTGTGATGGTGATGAAACATAGGTGTTTTTAACTAAAGAAGAACATGATCAATTAATGGATGCAAATGAAATACTCATGCAGGAAAATGACGAAAGGTTGTCAGTGGAAAAAGAAGATTATCAAATAGGGATGCAAAATTCCATCATGCAATTCCAGAAGCAATATAATCTTCGAAACAAAAAGGTGCCTGCAAACCCTCCAAAAGGGAAATCCTACCGAAGAATCTCAAAATAATATACCTTTTTCAAGTCAATCTAAGAAGGACTCTATTGCAAAGGATGCTGAGGAGAAAGGAAAGCACAAGCAAGATCCTCCAAAGAAAGCACTTGAAACAAGAAAGGAGACAATTGTTGAGGAAAATATATGAAATGATCTTACTCAAGCATTTTCAGATTCTTTTTGGCTAAAGAAAAATAGACGGGAATGTCACGCTATGTTTATAGCCATCAAAAATAATATCCTGACTCACAAGTATTGATTACAAGTGCTTAGGCTAGTCTTTTTATAAATAAAAGCTTGCTGGAAAATTCATTATTTATATGATTTTTTGAATATAACAGTTGTTGAAATAAATGTAGAGACAAAAGTAAAGACATCAAGATTATAATCAAGACATATGAGACATAAAGAAATCCTTTATTTCATTCCAATTCACCAAAGAGTCATTCGCTTTACAAAATTTCATGAAGAATTTTTGGACCAAAGTCAAACTTAGACGTCCCCGATGAAACATACAAAAGGACCTCTGATAGAAAATAAAAAAAAATGAACTCTAAAAGTTGGATCAACTTGCCACAGATTGTTTCCCACTCGATTCTGCACAATAGCTTTTGTTAGTCATGAAAACTAATTCACAAACATACAATTCTACACAGACTATCAAAGATAGATCAACACCTCTGAAAAGAAAGTGTCTGAATGATGTAATTCAACCCTGAATCTTGTTGTCTACAATAAGACCCTGCTATCATAAAAAAAAATTAGGCTTGTGATAAATTAAGGAATGAATGAAAACTGAACTATCTCAACATAAACTCAAAGAACAAACCTTAGTATGCTTCTCCTTATGTCCTCCACTTGTTCGTCCCTTTCCTTTTTCCTTTAAGCAAATTAGAATTAGTTGAAGTAGTTGAACTACTTCCTTAGTTAAGTTAACTAATAACTCAACCCATTTTTAGTTAAGGGGGAAAAGCAATAAATCATAATAAGGGGTTTAAATAAATAATAACTAGTAGGTGGGACCCCTTGTGACTCCCTTTAGCTTTAAAAATCATAACATAACTAGTTAATTTAACAACATCCCTCCTTGTGACTGATCTGAAAAGATCTTTTAATGACTGTGGTTGAGTTTTTAATTGCATGTGTTCATTAACCATTTAAGAAGTTGAATGAAAGAGGATGAATTTAATGAAGTAACATAGCATCCATAAAATAGTATACAGATCTGAACTGAAGCAATAAGAACAACAAACCATAACAAGAGAAGTGATAATGCATAAAAAACTATAACAAACCATAAAAAGTACATCGCAACAGTGCCATTAGGATACAATACTGATCTGGTCATTTTCTTCCAAATCTCTAGAACCCAACAGAATAAACGACACGCAAAATGGATGACTGGAGCACCTAGAAATGGCCCGCAAGCGTCTGCTCCTCAACAACTTCCCTGCATAAAAATGTCTTTGGCTTGGATTCCCTTAAGCATAACTCCGCTCTGACTATCCTCCACAGCCTCAAATAGGCTTGGTTTTTGTATATCTGAAGTTGGTTATCCATCCCCAACTTCCTCCCAAAATCTGGCCTAAAAAAGAGCCCAATATCCCCCCAAAATGACCAAAATCTCCATTAACATGCCTGAAAATCACTAAAAAATCACATTTTCTAATGTTAAAAACCCATTTTCTACAAATAAAAGGGATAATCCCCTAACTGGGCGCGCACCCATGGTCTTATGGCACTCTATATGGGATTAGGGGCTAATAAAAGGATGCCTTAGCTGGGCTAGGCCCCTTTTGGAGTGCGCCCCCCTGGTCTCATGGGATATCCCTGGATCCTGGGGCTGGTGCTTATCTTTTGGGTGCGCATGAGAAGGAGAGCCCTCCTTTGCTGGGTTGTGGTCACATGCAGGAGTTTTACCATGGGATGGGGCTTATCCCCAACCCCCTTTTCACCCCTTTTCACTTTAGTACACTTTATTTAAACTAAAGTGATCCTTGTTAAACAAGAAACACAAGGGCACATTGGTGGAGGGACTTTGTCAAGATTTGGGTTGACCCAGGAGGTCATGGGATCAAACCCCATGGAATCCACAACATTTTTCCATATGAACCCATTGACCAATCCCATGGTGCCACGTGGAAACCCATGACTGGGCCATGTGGCACCCAACAATTCGTCAACAAACTGCCACTTGTCAACTGCTGGGTGGATCCCTGTCACTGACCAGTCACCTTCTGTCAGGCTACCACTTGTCGCCAACTACCTCTGCCATGTCAACACTGTTGATGTCATGCTAATGTCAACATTTGACTGGACATGCTGACTTTTTTCCTGTTTGGGAAAACGGTCAGAGTGCGATAACTCTCGCATACGGTGCTCGTTTGAGAAAGTGATTATATGGCCGAAATCAACGCGACGAGATAGACGTAATGGAATTCGTTTCAACCGATTATGAGAACTTTCATTTTTGAGCCTTTTTAAGCCCTATCAGTCTCTTGGATCTGATTCTGGATCACACCTCCCCACTAAAGGACCTTTTGGTCCCCAAAAGGTTACTCACCAGTTAACAAGATCGGGATAGGCCACCTGGCTTGTCCTCTGTCTCTGAACTCTGTCCTCTGCACCTGTCTCATCAAGATCAACTGTAACACAATCATGACAACTGACAACATATTGTTAGCCATTTGAACCCTGTTACATCTTACTGAAGCCACTATCATCCATGTAGACAACATTACTAATGAGAGCATCAAAAAGACGACGACAAATGAGCTGATATACTTGTAATATTTGCATGACATGAGCTTATCTTGAAGCAACTTATGATTGATTTTCCATTCAATAATCATTTCTTGTTCTTGCTTAAGATCAATTACTTCATCTGAAACAATTATTGGCTTGTTTCTTGCTTGCACTTCCTTCTTTAATTGTTCCATTGTTTGAAGTGTTTTATTTTCCTTAACATGATGAGCATGAACCACATAATCTTGACCTGCTTTGGTTAATTGATATTGATTCTTTGTCCTATAGAAGATTGCCTTACGATCATATAAGTATGGACTACCTAAGACCATTCCACATTCTCTTAATGACACTACATCACATGTTACTTCGTCCACATACTTAGATGAAATTGCAAATTTGATTGTGCACTGCTTTGTTATGTGAATTTGATGATGATTTCTTATCCATTTAAGTGTGTAAGGCTTATGATGTGCTTGTGTTTTTAACCCCGATTGCTTAACCAATTCTTCTGAGATTAGATTAGATTGAGATCCACTGTCGATTAATGTGTCTATCTTAGTGTGTCGCATGATGGTCCTTATATGAAACAAGTTACTTCTACAATCAATTCCTTCACCAATTTTACATGTCATACCAACCAATGAGATCTTTGATTCATCACCTGAATCTGATCCCAAGTTTGTGGGTCTTGTTGTCGCTGCCACTATTTGCATTCCCTTCTTTTCCTTGAACCACTTTGACCTCTTTTCAGGATGAAACTGCCAACATCTGTCCTCATCATGTCCCTCTTTCTTACAATGCTTGCAAGAGGGCTTCCCTTCCTTCCTCTTCACTGCATTTGAATTCTTGCCATGCCATTTCCTCTTGTCCTCTTTCCTTGAAGATGATGATTTCCCTGACACACTTGCTTTTCCTGCTTCAATATACGTAGCTTGAACATAAACCTCATCAAGGTTAGTGGGTCCAAACATGAATACAATGTTTCTAATATGTGCAGGTAAACCTCCTATATACTTCATAAGGGTTTCCTGTGTATGCAAAGGGATATCTAACATCAATGCCATTGTTCGGAATCCATCAGTATACTCTTGCACCGTTTTTCCTTTTCTTAGTTTTAAAGATTGCCATTCAATTAATGCTTTTTCTTTATAACCCAAAGGACAGAATTGTTTCCTAAGTGTAGAAATGAAGTTTTTCCATGGTGGAAATACATTACCCACTTGTTGCGTTCCATTTTGAAACTTGCTTTGCCACCAGATGAGAGTTGTGCCTACAAGTCTCAAAGATGCCAACTTGATTTGTGTGGCCTCATCCTTGATCTGTTGCACACTGCAGTAAACCTCCATTTGCCTGACCCAATTGTCAAGTCTCTCTGCATTAACTTCACCATCATACATGGGTAACTCAAATTTAACATCAAGTTTTAACAATGAAATTTCATTCTTATGCTTATGAACATGTTTCTTTGCATTAGATTTAGAACTTGAACTTGAAGAAGAAGGAGAAGAAGGAGGTGATGGTGGAGGTGAAGGAGGAATCTGAGGATGATCCTCTTCCTCTTCACTTTTTCCCTTTGAAGATTCACCCAAAATTGGTCTCTTTCGTTCCAAGTAATCCTCGTACAAAACTTTCACCATCTTCGACATAGCAAGGAAGGTTTTCCGGAACTCTTTCTCATCCTGAGAAAGCCCTTCTTCCGATGCCATCTTCTCGTTGTGAGAAGCTCTCTTTCTCAATCCAATTAATGGATTCTCTGCAACAAGCTCACCTTCACCATGCTGTAGCTTTTCCCTAGTTAACATGCAAAACTCAAATCCAAACATCAACTAGCTCTGATACCACTTGATCCAAAAAAAGATCTTTTAATGACTGTGGTTGAGTTTTTAATTGCATGTGTTCATTAACCATTTAAGAAGTTGAATGAAAGAGGATGAATTTAATGAAGGAACATAGAAACCATAAAATAGTATATAGATCTGAACTAAAGCAATAAGAACAACAAACCATAACAAGAGCAGTGATAATGGAGTTTGGCACAAAATTGCCTACGTCTCCGGACCTTTGTCTTAGTGGGGGAGGCTTCTTTATTTCTGTTCAAAGCTCAAAAAGTACATCAAAGCAGTGCCATTAGGCTACAATACTAATCTGATCATGTTATTCCAGATCTCTAGAAGCCAGCAGAAGAAATGACACGCAAAACGGATGACCGGAGCTCCCAGAAATGGCCCACAAGCGTCTGCTCCTCAATAACTTCCCTACATAAAAATGGCTCTGGCTTGGCTTCCCTTCAGCATAACTCTGCTCTGACTATCCTCAATGGCCTCAAATAGGCTTGGTTTTTATATATCTGAAGTTGGTTATCCATCCCCAACTTCCTCCTAAAATCTGGCCTCAAAAAGAGCCCAATATCCCCCCAAAATGACCAAAATCTCCATTAACAGGCCTGAAAATCACTAAAAAATCACATTTTCTAATGTTAAAAACCCATTTTCTACAAATTAAAGGGATAAGCCCCTAACTGGGTGTGCGCCCCTGGTCTTATGGCACTCTATATGGGATCAGGGGCTAATAGAAGGACACCTTAGCTGGGCTAGGCCCCTTTTGGAGTGCGCCCCCTTGGTCTCATGGGATATCCCTGGATCCTGGGCTGGTGCTTATCTTTTGGGTGCACATGAGAGGGAGCGCCCTCCTTTTCTAGGTTGTGGTCATGTGAAGGAGTTTTTCCATGGGTTGGGGCTTATCCCCAACCCCCTTTTTGCCCCTTTTCACTTTAGTACACTTTATTTAAACTAAAGTGATCCTTATTAAACAAGAAACACAAGGGTGCATTGGTGGAGGGACTTTGTCAAGATTTGGGTTGACCCAGGAGGTCATGGGATCAAACCCCATGGAAGCCATAACATTTTTCCATATGAACCCATTGACCAATCCCATGGTGGCACATGGCAGCCCATGACTAGGCCATGTGGCACCCAACAATTCGTCAACAAACTGCCACTTGTCAACTGCTGGGTGGATCCCTGTCACTGACCAGTCACCTTCTGTCGGGCTACCACTTGTCGCCAACTGCCTCTGCCATGTCAACACTACTGATGTCATGCTGATGTCAACATTTGACTGGACCTGTTGACTTGGGAAAACGGTCAGAGTGCGATAACTCTCTCATACAGTGCTCATTTGAGAAAGTTATTATATGGCCGAAATCAGCACGACGAAACGAATGCAATGGAATTGGTTTCATCCGATTACGAGAAATTTCATTTTTGATCCTTTTTGAGCCCTATCAGTCTCTTGGATCCGATTCTGGATCAGTGACTCCCATCATCACATTCATATTTGACAATTTTTCTCAATAATATTTGCAATTATTTCCAAAATATATTACCAATATATCCAAAAACATGTTGTCTGAAAATATGAAGTCAATTGTTCTCATCAATAATAAAATAAATAGAAATTAAAATCCATATTTTCCAGTCTATGAGGCAATCTTTCCCTTGTTGCTGCTATCACCTTTTAATCCTTCTGAATTTGCCTTAGGCTGTGTGGAGCCTTTAGGTCTCACCTCACTGATCATATGAGAGTAATTGTCCCTCCAATGCATGCAGGAGGACACATATTTATTAAAATCATTTGAAGGTGAGGAAGGAGCAGTAGTGGTTTTCCCTTTGACAGGGGCATGGTGGGCCTTGGTTTTCAGCCTTTTGTTTGAAGAGATAATTCCTGTACGCATAATTTATTAGAAGATAGTTCCTTTAACAACCATACATGACAACTCTTTCAAAATATGAAATAAATTTTGGCTCAGCAACATATTAGACTCATGCAATCCAATCCATACAAATTGTTTATTGTTTTCAATGAGCAGGGGGTGAACAAAAGGTCTTGGAATATGCAAGGGGTTTGTATTGAGCTAAACATGATAAAATGAGGGGGAAAAGAACATGGTTACTGCTCAAAGACAACAAACAATCAACTGTAATTCCAACCAAAGAAAATATCACCGTGATCCAACCAAGAAACTGCGATTTCAAACTGCTTCAATACATAATTCTTCTTAACTGTAATTAAATTTTAAGAACAGGGAGTGAAAAATGAATGTGAGAAGGCGATGGGGTTGTAATTAGAAAAAAGTGAAATAATCGTAGGGAAAGAGAGCAGATAATGCTCATAAAATTAATTAAGTAATCCATAAACCATTCTATATCAAACGTAAAAAGAAATAAGACCAACCAAATAATCACGGTGATCAAATGAAAAACTACTGTGTATAATTCAATCAATTCTGTGCATTAACTTGCTCACTGTTTGTAATCAAATCTTTAACACAGTGCCATCAAAACAAGACAATATGCCTTCCACAACAACCTGTAAGAGTTCTGCTTCTTCCCAATTGTCCCATTTAATATTTAAAACAATTTCTAAATGAACACACAATCACTTGTTCCAATCTGTTCTATCAAAACATCAACCACTGTCCAAGAATTATTTCTTCAAATCAACACAAACACTAAAATCACACCCGATTCCATTCCTTAAGTTCATTTAACAATTAAGTTGTAATGAGACTATATTGTCACAGAATCTGTGTCCATGTCTAATGGGGCACTCAAGTAATATCCAAGCATATACAGTGGATAGACATGACATAATCACCACAATTGCAATACTCCCATTTGGGAATTAAAAACCCACAGTCACAACAATCATTAACTAAACCTAACATATTATAGGAAGGCCACAGATACCCACACATTACGCATGAAGCATTATTGTGACTTAATCAATTAAAACTAATGATGGGTTAACAATTCAATAATCACAATGTGAAAGACAACGAATGTGTACAATCTCATTTCTCCAATCAACCAATTAACCATGCTGAGCTTATCAATTTGACTATTATAATAACCAAAACCACTGTCAACCTAATCAATAGGGACGAGCCAATAATATAACAGTGTCGACGATACACCACCAACTCATAAAAATCAACAACATACCCGACATGACATAATGGTTCCCTCCATAAAAAATAGGGCTTGAGAATTCAAGGGTTTGCTCTGTGAACCAACAAAGGGAGACTGGATTTGAACCCCAACATCGGGTAAGAACCTCCGAGACCAACGATGCACACACATGGTATATAACCAATAACTTCGCAGACAGGGTGACAATTCCCATGATAGGAGGGACTATGAACAGAGGAGCAAGGGCTTCATTCTGGTCCTATAACAACATTTAGAACACACAGGGTATAACCCTCGTGGTTTTCCCAATCAACCGAAGAATGATGAGATAAAATAGAGCTGAGAAATAACAATCAACCTTAAGCAAGACCTTTGGTATAACAACCATCATAACCTAATGCGCAACATCAGTAACATGAACGAACCCATACCCAAGTGAAACGATACGCAATGACACAAAGTGTTTCAAACCCAACAAACGATTGGGTATGGTGATAAGAATGCGTGGAGACAACCAACCAATCTGGACCGAATGAAAACCCTTCAAACAAGACCAATAAGGATGAAAGAGAGCCTTCATGTCTTCTAACACTCAGAATGATCAATGAAACTGTGACTTCAAACATTATTGCAATGAAACCACACCAACCATTCCTTCCAGAAAAATATCACAAATTTACACAGTTTCCAGACTTAAGGAAAGCACAGACCCATACATCACCGAGCCAATATCTATTTCATAACTAGAGTGGGTTCAATGATGGTGAAAAGACATACCTGTAACCACGAAAACCTTAAAAACTCGAGCTTGGCCGAACAGTTCTTTCTCTGATTGAAAATCCGGGCTTAACCACAACGAACACAATTGAAAAATAGCTAGGGTGACACCCAGTGGGAGGGGTATGGAGTGACATGTAGTAAATGCACGTTACCTCCATCCTCCAGTCATTCAATTCCTTAGTACACACCAGCCCACTAATCCATTAATTCATTCAATTAAACCATGCATCGAAACCAACATCCACTACTTGCCAACGAGCCACCCTATGACACATTAACCACTGCCAACCACCATAGTGCGCATCACATGTTTTTCCATATAAGCCAATAAATCATATAGCCACTAACTTTGTTAGCTAGGACTATCAACAATCCATTTAATTCCAATGCATATAGTGTAGCATATTAATATAATCTAGTTTCTTCCTTTTGTATATTTTGTTCATATTGCTTTATTTCTTTTCAATTGCTCTTATCCCTTTTCAATTGCTCTTATTTGTTGTTACTAACATGTATCTTTTGCAGGTGGCACAAGTAATAATTCAAGGAGTAAATAACAAGGCAACAAGGGATATCATAAGCCATTTTAACACGGCATTAGAGCCTAGAGCAACATAAATGTTATAAGCAAAATCTGTCCGTAGGGACGGATCCGACCTATCCGGCTGTGAAGCCGGTTACAGCCTCTTTGGTAGCTCGACACGAGGCAGAGGCTACCCGCACCACAGGTGGTCCTTCGCCTGAGGCGGTAAAGAAGGGGAAGAAGAAAGGTGAAAGAC
>ML789814.1:25200-51919 GCA_009831015.1 Picea engelmannii
AACCTCGGATTGACAAATTAAATGGTTGGGAAATTAATACGACGGAATTAAACGACAATATTTTCGCTCAACAGATGGCTTGCTTTGACTAAAAGTTGGAATCATTCTACATCACATATAAAACTTGCATTGGGACTAGAAATTGGATATCAAATGTTGAGTATGCTCTTCTCTCGCGCTCCAAAGAAATCTTGAGAATCAGAAAGAGATTAAAAGACAAATTCATCTCCATTAAAAAGATAAAATCTTTAGGAGAGGAAAATAGTCCCCTCAGGACTCCTCTTAGTTTATTTTTCAAACACATCTCAAGATTGTAATGGGTCCATACATGCCCACATGCTATAAAGATAGGATAGTGTTGAAATTTACTTTCTTAGATTAAATCACTAGGGAAGTTTAAAGATTTTGTAATGGGCCCATACATGCCCACATGATCACAATCTAGGATAGTTTCAAATCTTTCTTAGATTAAATCACATTAGGGAGTTAAAGGAATAGTAAAGGACCCAAAATTCCACATGCTATCTTCCTAGGGACTTTTGAATTACACAAGGTTGTACCAATGACATTTAGCTGAATAGGTAATCAAAAACTTGTAAGGACCAAGAAAATTCCACATGCAGCAAGGTGACACCTAATTCATTCAAAATTGGCACACTTTCACTCATTCACACACAAAAGTCACTTCTCACTCACATAGTTTTCATCTCGAAATGTGGAGGTTGAGGTAAGTTTCCTCCAAAGGGATTCCGAAACACCCCACTCTTTTCTTGACGAAACTATCCACTCCCACTTAATTTCAACGAGATTGGATCACACCCCCAATCTCTCAAACAAATCACATCTAAATTTTTTCTAAAAACTCTCTAAGTTTTCCTCCACAAGAGGTGCCAAAAGAAATCTTTTAGTCTAGGTAGGATTTCGAGGATAGGCATCCAAATAACTCCCTGTTATCTGGTTCTCACATTTTCAAAACAATAGAAGTTGTCAAATAGGGAACTTTAAATCCTCCAAGTCAAGTGTTACTAACACCATAAGGTAGGGAGATAGCCATGAAGGGTGAATTCCGAGGTCCAATTGTTCTGTGCACCCCCCCTTGAGGCACCCACCTCTTGGATGGGATCCATCCCATGACCCATTTCTTAGGCTGAAAATCTAAATGTTGCACTTTGACCGAGGTACCCAGTGACCAAATTTTAGGACATCTACCCAGGTGGAAATTGTGGGCTGCAATTGCACCTTGATCGGATTTTGTGTGGCTATTGTGAAATATCTCCAGTTCTTTTGGGATATGCCCCCTCTACCCCTCATTATAACTGATTTCTTCATCCTTCACTAGTTTCTCTTCCAGTGGCTTCAGACCCCACTGTCGAGTGCTATTAGAAGGTCCAGTGCTCTTTTAAGAGGAAGGATGTTACAACTTTTAGGGCACAAGCATTTTTTTTCTTTGTTCCCCCACTGGACAAAATCCACCTATCCACATATAAGCTTCTTTATCAAAACACTTTATGTATGATGCACTTCTGATTACATTTGATTTGGATATATATCGTGTAAAGTTCAAAAATTGTAGCAAAGGCTCTTGTTTATTTATTGCTCTCACCACCATTCACACACATTCACTCTGCTATTCAGACATCATAGGGGACCAACAGAACACCCATCATTCCAGACCCTTGCTAAACCTCCCTCCTATTCT
The DNA here is from genome assembly GCA_009831015.1 of Picea engelmannii. Lineage (NCBI taxonomy): Eukaryota > Viridiplantae > Streptophyta > Pinopsida > Pinales > Pinaceae > Picea > Picea engelmannii. Next base: position 26,900 of record ML789814.1, read on the forward strand.
AGGGGGAGTTCTTAGTCTTGCCAACTCATTGGCTCCACCTTCTCACACTCCTGTGAGTGCCACTGTCTTGGGATCATCTTTTCTTGGTTCCACCTTACTTGGGTCCAATACCTAAGGCCCACCTTCCACTCACTCTCCTTTATGTGGAAGAAGGGGGCTGACTTCCTCTCAAGGGGGGAAGTACAAACCCACCTTGTCCCCTCCAAGGGTCAGGTGCTTAGAACACTCACACTATGGCCGGAATGAATCCTATGCCACCATCCCATATGCCATATTTAGCTTCCCTCAACATACCGGATCTGACTAAACTCACTAATGATCCCATATTTCACAACCCCACATGGCCTACAATGCCTACCAAACTCCCTTCAGACATCCCCAAGTTTGAAGGAAAAGCAAGAGATGATCCTGCCAACCATATCATGACATTTCACCTATGGTGTTCTTCGAAAATCATCATGGATGATTCCATCCGATTGAGGTTATTTCAAAGTACACTCATTGGCCCATCCACCAAATGGTATGTTGAAGACAAATATGAATCCCACGTGACTTTTGAATCCTTGGCCAAAGAATTTTTTACCTTCTTTCAACTACCTGTTCATCATGACAATGGCCTTGAACTACTCTCATATTTCAAACAAACTACCTCTACACACATTGTCAACCACATCCACAAATGGTGTCGGTGATGTAGCCTATGCAAAGATGACGCTACCCCCCAACAATGTCTCAATTGGTTCCTCAAATCACTTGTTTCCCTCCTTGCCAAATATGTGGCCACCACCTTCCCCCAGATTGAAGAAGAAGCCATTAGCAAGACCCAACAGTTCGAACTCATCTATGCCCAGTCTGGATACCTATACACAATACTCCTGGATGCCCCAAAACTCATGCCATTTGGCCAAGACAAACTTGGGATGTCTCATTCAATAGAGAGATTGATTGGTAACACTATAGACCACAACCCACCACCTCAACTACCATCCATGTATGGCTCACCTCAATATCCGTCGGCATATGGATGAATCCTTTATTATCCTCCTCCAACTTATAAACAACCATACCTTGTTTCCCTGACTCCACCCATAAGTGGACCCTCGTCAACACCCCTAAACCACCCACCTACCCAACCAAGTGTCGATACTCCCTCTACCTCAGCCTATACGCTAAGCACTAGTGAAAGCACCATGCCCTCCTATGTACCTTATGGAGAATCGCCTCAACATAATCCATACTTTCCATTTTCTGGGCCCCCACAACCTATGGCTCCACCACAAGGACCACCATACATTGGGGTTAATTTTGTTCAACCCTCTCCCATTCAGCAATATCAAATTTTTGAACAGTTGAACATGACAAATCCACCCCATCAATCGAACAATACCAGAAAGAAAGGAAAAAATCGGAACAATAATAATTTGGGACCAGGAGGAAACCAGAACCAACCCCAATAGAACCAGCCTATCGGGGGCAACCAAAACCAGTGGAATCAAAACCCCTAAGGGGGAAACAACAACAAACGTCAAAGAAGGAACAACAACAATTTTAGGACCACCTTCCCTTGTGCCCTTTGCGGTGAGTTGGGTCACTATACTCACCATTTCCCCCAAATCGTTGACTTTAAACAGATGAAAGATTTTGTGAATGGACCACGTCCCTTAGAAACACCTGCACCTCAGCAGGCCCCACAACCATATGTGCAGAAAACCCCCCCAGCTATACTACAAAACCCCATCCCACACCACAGGGTCATAAATACCCAACCAGACATGTATCCTGCCCCACCACAATTGGGACAATATCCTAATATGGGTACCTCTGTCGATCGCACTATCCTCCTTACCAGTGAGGAAGAAGTCCTTCTGCAAACATGTAGTTGTCAATATAGCACACCCCCTGAATCCGCTCCCACTACCTTGAAAGAAATTCCAGTCACAACAGGACCCCCTCTCATAATTCCTCACCCTCATATTGAAACCTCCCTTCATATTCCTCTCATCCCATTATGCAGGAATGTCCACAATCCTCAATCTAGGGTAGCTCATAATTACAGTTTGGTCGATGACTTGGCACAATCCCCAACTGCCATGTCAGTCTTAGAGGTCCTTCAAACTTGTCTCACCTAGTGGAAGTCCTTACTTTCTGCCCTGGGAGAAGTCGACCTGGCTGATACCCGACTCATCACATTTGACCTCGACAGTGGAGAACCTTGCCTCCCTACTCTTATTGCTTTTCAAATCCCTATAAAAACTTGGAACATTACAGTTCACCAATGCATCATTGATGAAGGTGCATCCACCTATATCATGTCCAAATCCGTATGGAAGAAACTTGGTTCCCCCAAACTCATACCATCTACCATTACCTTAAGAGCCTACGATGGAACACCCTCATCCCCCGAAGGACTCTTCCAAAATGTCCCCGTCGAACTCGGGGGAAAAATCGTTCTAATTGACATTGAGGTTATTGACGCACCGCTCGACTACAATATCTTGTTTGTTCATAGCTATATGTATGCTATGAAGGTCGCCGCCTCTTTTGTATTCTGAACCATGATGTTTCCCCATAATGGAAAGATCATTACCATCGATAAAGTATCACATTACGATCCTAACTCTTCATCCAACATCGATAACATCCTCCCTTTTATCCCTGATGTCCCACTAGTCATGAAACTTCTCCCTCAGGAATCCTCTGGAACTAATTTAGCTCAACCCATTCCTAATCTTCCCCAGGGCCAGATCCTAGTTTGGGAAACAATCCCCCAAGCCCTTACCCAAATCCATTTCTTTTAACCCCCACTAGGTGTACAAGCATTCTAGGTCACTACAATGCTTACCCTTCCTAATATGGTGTTGGAAATCTTAGTTTTGTATTTACATCCACCTGAGATGGTTCCTCAACCATCCCTCCCTCCCCAAATAGAAGGAATCCTGATGCATATTCCCATACTCACTCCCACCATACCCCCTACACCCCCACTCACTAACCCCCCTGCTACAGATGGGGGCAGGAAAAAGAAGAAGGATCCCACAGCTCCACTTCCCCCACACATCCAACCTCCTTGCACACTATGCAAGAAAGACGGACACCCCACCAAAAAATTCCCATATCTCCCCGAATTATGTAATCTCATCCAAGTCCCTTGAGCACCACCACTTCTCGTCACTTCCTCCAGTATTGTCTCTATCTTATAGAACACAAGTAACAGAGGACTGTGAACCAAATTCGCATGCGCCATCTGTTCAAAATATGGCCATTACACACACCATTGTCTAGCGTTACCTCAATTTTGACAGACACTAATAGTTGTATGCCAGATCTTTCATCAAACACTCACCTCAACTCCTGTCACCGACATCCATTATGTCAAAACCTCATTCAATGAACGCATGAGATGTCCTTTCTCTTTATGCAAATCACTTGACCATTTCACATATCAATGTCGTATGATCATTGAATATAGGCACCGTCAATTGGCCCCTATCGAAAATCATACCCCCCCTCCTCCAACAGAACCAATAAATACCCTTACCCCATCAATTATGGTTCATATCTTTCCACCAGAACCTGAGGCACTCCCTTCTCCCCCATGGTTCCTAGATAATTTATATGAGGAGTTACCTCCAAATCCCCCCAATTCTCTAATTCATTTCCCCATGAACATTCTACACCCGACTACCATTTTTAACCCACAATATCTGGATATTTGGCTTATGTCGAGAGAACCATCACAATCCCCCTCCATCAATCCCCCTGTGTCTTTATCATAAGGATATAACGCCACAGTAATAGTCACCGATATCACCCCTCTCAATCCCCTATATTCACGCCAGTTTCATTATGATGAAGATATCCTCGAGGAGTTAACTACCCTTGATTACCCTTGGGATGCATTACACCACAGAGCGCTCTTTCTTTCACAGGAAGCCTTAACACCTCCTAACTAACACCCCATATATGCAGTCAAAACCAAATATTTTCTCCCATCAGGGCATATAGACTGGTTCAATAACCCTATCCCTTCCCCTAACTCTTTCGAGGAAGGAAATATGGCCAATATATCCCCAACCATCAAAATAGATATTTCCATCAAATCTGGAATTATCGAGGAAATCACCATTGGTTCTACATGTTCTCCTAAATAACTCACCGCCTACAAATCCTCTTCCAGGAATACTGGGACATTTTCACCTGGCCATACACAGAGATGCCTGGCCTTGATCCCTCTATTGTCAAACATCGCATAGACACCTGGCCTGATATCACACCCGTCCGCCAAAAACAACAACCGCTACACCCATCCAAAGCAGCGACCATCAAAGCCGAGATTGACAAACTACGCGCTGCAGGGTTCATTTACCCCATAGCCTATACATCATGGGTATCCAACCCTATCCTTGTTAACAAAAAATAGGGCACTATCCATGTCTGTACGGACTTCCGTGACCTCAATCATGCTTGTCCCAAAGACAACTTTCCAACACCCTTCATCAACCAAATAATTGATGATTGCGCAGGTCACAAGGCTTTGTCCTTCATGGATGGTTTCTCTGGTTACAACCAAATACAAATTCACCCTGCTGATCAGTACAAAACCGCATTCACAACCCCTTGGGACACCTTTGCGTATCGTGACATGTTATTCAACCTCAAGAATTCCAGTGCTACATTCCAACGGGCCATGACATACATTTTTCACAATCTGGCTCATACCATCCTCACATATTTAGACGACCTCACCGCTCAATCTAAGAAATGCACTCAGCATCTCGACGATCTATGCATTGTCTTCCATAGGTGTTGTCAGTACAATATCTGCTTAAACCCCCTCAAGTGTATATTCTCATAAATTACTAGGGTTCCTTATTGGGTTCATAGTTTCCCAATGTGGCATTACTATGGACCCCCTCAAAGTCCAAGCCATCACAGAAATTCCACCCCCACGGAATTTATGCCAACTACAGAGCCTTCAAGGAAAAGCCAACTTTTTACGACTCTTTGTCCTAGATTACACTACTCATGCACATGGATTCCTTCACTTACTTCATCATGACATCCCATTTCAATGGGATAAACATACCCAAACCACTTTTGATGATCTCAAAGAGGCTCTCTCCAACGCCCCGTTGATTAGTCCACTTGACTGTAACTGTGATTATCTCCTCTATATATCATCTTTAGTCGTTTCAGTAGCAGGAGTTCTCATCCAAATAGGGGATGAAACCCATGAGAATGTGATTTACTACATTAGTAAAAACCTTTCAGGAACACCCTTGAAGTACAATCAAGAAGAAAATCTAGCTCTCACAGTTGTCCTCGAAGTCTAAAAACTGCAACTTTACATCCTGCTTCAAACTACCAAAGTTATCACGGATTCCAACCCCATGCAATACTTGCTCAGTCGTTGAAAAATTAATGGTAAATTTGCTCAATGGATCGTCATCCTTCAAGAATACAATCTTGAATTTTCCACACCCAAGAACAAGAAAGCTCTCATCCTCGCCGAACTTATCATGGCTTTTCCCTCTGACATTACCAGTCCACCAGTCAATACCAAGCTCCTTGATGAACATCTTTTTTTTTTCCCCTCAGATGACCCTTGGTATGGCGATATTCTTGTCTATCTCTAAACAAAACAATTTGGAAACCACTTCTCCAGAGAAAATCGTCGACATATTCATCACCAAGCACCTTGCTACCTCCTCATCGAGGACATCTTATATCAGCGAGGAGTCAACACCATACTCTGTCAATGCTTAACTATTGACAAGGACAACAGATTCTTGAACGACTGCCACAGCGTCGCTTATGGAGGCCATCTCTCAGGGCTGTCCACCACTCAGAAAATCATCCGCACAGGTTACTTTTGGCCTACATTATTTCACGACTGCATCAATGCCGTGAAATGATGTGTAAATTCCATCTTTACACTAACAAAGCACGTGCACCACCTACTCTTCTACACCCAGTCATCACCACTGGTCCCTTTTGTAAATGGGACATCGACTTCATAAATTGCAACCCTACATCCAGCAATGGACACAAATACATAGTTGATGCAGTTGATTACTTTAGCAAGTCTGATGAAGCCATGCCTACCTTCAACAACACCACTGACACGATAATGCATTTTTTCTTTAACCACGTCATATCCCTCTTTGGAGTACCACTCCAACTAGTCTCCGACCATGGGAAACATTTTGAGAATGAGATTTTCATGGAACTCTAATCCCAGTTAGGCTTCTCCCATGAGTTTTCCTCACCATACTACCCTCATTCCTATTATAACCCTATAATTCATAGTATCATCTGGTGACGGGAAATTTTTTCACTCTGGGTGTATTTTGGTTTGCAAATAATATTTCATCTCTACAGATTATTTTCATGGAAAGGAAAAGAAAAGAAAATTCATGGTTGTTGACGCTGAGTGGTGTTTCTTAAACCCGTGGAGACAAAAGCAAGGGAAGCAGCGCACAAAACCCACAAAAAGTGCTAAAGCCTAAGTTTTTTCTGCATTCGCACCTGGAGAATAAATAACATGCTTAGATCGACGTTCAATCTAGCGGCGCGTAGATCAATGGCTGACAGTGGATTCCGAACCCCCTAGACTGTTCTGCTTTTAACGATGGGGGGGGTCCAGAATCGGAGATAATGAAGGCACACATCTGAATGGCTGAAGCACCAGTTCTTTCATCAATGGCTGAGATTGAATTCTAGACCCCCCCCCCCCCCCCCCCGACTAGTATGTTTTTAACAGAAGGGGGGGGTCCGGAATGGAATGTTTTCTAGCAGGCCCCTATCTCTACGTGGCAGGAATCTATTGGTCCCAACTCCCATCACTTACCATTCATCATTTTATGACATACCCCGTCACCTCATGACATCATCCTCCATTATCCCGCCACCCATTCACGAATAAATGAACTTAGGATTAAAGGAAAAATAAAATAACTTAATTAGATTAATTAATAATATTAGTAAATAGTAAATAGGTTAATAAAGATAGGGTAATTACACAAAAAGCTAGGCTAAAATCTTGTTAGAAATTAATTAATCAATTAAAAATTAATTTAGTTAATTATTAATTAATTAATTAATAGTTAAATTAATTATTTAAGTTAGTAATAAGGTTAGTGTTCCATTAATTTAAATTAATTAAAAACAAATTAAAATATATTAATTAAACAAAACATATAAAAATTAACATAAAACAATTAAAAAATAAAAACAATAATACAAAATATAATATAAAAAAACAAAACATATAAAACAATAAAACAAAAATTAAAAACATAAAAAATAAAAACTACCCTAAGTTCTACCCACCCCCTAACTCCACGCATACTTCCCTAAATCAATTTAAATCAATGGTTATTAAAAATTCCGGACCCCCCCTCACCATCCGAAACTTAACAAGAGGGCGGGGGTTCGGAATGGTTGTTTTTGTTAAACCACCCTTGGATAGGTGTTGGCCCCACAGGCTAGTGGAACCCCCCACTAAAACCTCTTACCACCTCAAGGGGGGTCCTAAATACCGCCTTCCCGAAAAAAAATCGCTTTTCCCAAATTTCACCATTTTTTGCCTGTTCAACATGTCTTTTTCTGGAGGCAATTCTGGGAAAATGAAGACCGATTTTCAAAATCCGAGAGAGATTTTTTCTTAGAAAGGGATGAATAAGAAAAACCTCTCTCGTTTTTTTCACAGGTGCCACGATCAGGGATAATCGAAGCCATCTTCGAGGCCCTTTTTTCCAATTTTTCATTTTTCCGTTACAATACTAATTTTGCGGGAGCTGTTATGGCCAGATGGAGGCAAATTTGGCGAAAACGAAAGAGGTTTTTGTCCAGCACATGCCCATACACAATAAAATCCTTCATTTTTTTCCATGTGTCAGCGTTGAAGAGAAACAAATGTCTGTTCGGACCCCTTTTTTTGCATAAATTAGGCCCATCTTTCATGGCGGACAGTTCCAGATTTTGGGGGATTTGTGGCTATTTTCGGTCGAGGTGGTTAAATCCGAATCACACAACTTGTTGGGGGATCTCCCCTATTTATTCAAAGGATTTTAATGTAAAATTTTGTTGATTCTTGCACCCAGCAGGCCAATCTCTATGGTATTTTTTTGATTCACCAGGAATACAAAGGGACTTTTTCACAGGATTCCTGTATGTTGACGATTGGTGAAGTTTTTATTTCTTCATTGAATGTGATTCTAATTAGTCTTCATTATGTTTCTATTTTTCTAAGTTTCAAAAGGATATTTAATGCATAATTTATCCCTGATACTCTATGCAGTGCTTTTGAGAATCTTAATGTTTTCCTCTGATACTACGATGAAGAAATTCTTGAATGATTTTTTGTTGTGGTTGATTATCTTGTATGTTCCTTCTCTACATCATTTTATTTCTAAAGGATCCAACGTCTGCATTACCTTTCCCTATGGAAATACCTTATAGACCTGTGTTTAATTTCAAACTTGTCACAGACCCCATAGCCCAATGGTTTTCTTTTGCTATCTCAACCAAAAAACTCCAAGAACATATCATATTATCCATAGCTAGCCTAAGATCAAATCTCTAACAAAGATAAATTTGATAGAGAGATCCCTCTCTGAGTCTCGAAGGGCTAGATCCCTAACTTGAAGTGGTTTTGATGTTGCCTCTGTGACTGCCTCCATAGCCTTGGGAAAATTACAGAGTGCTAACAAGTCCAACAGATAGGTAGAAGTAGTTAACAAGGTCTTAAAAACCATGTTGCAACGCATGGTTAACAAACATAAAACCAATTGGCATCATACGTTATTTTCCACTCTTTGGGCTTATTGCACAACAGTCAAAACTGCCATTGGTTTCACACCTTTTCATTTATTCCATGGGGTTGAGGTCACTCTTCCCATCGAGTGCGGAATTCCCAACTTACGCACCATTATTGAGCTATTACCTGACACAACCCCAATAGAGAAACGTTTGTTGAACTTAGAATCCCTGGATGAAGATCATCGATCTTCATTACAAAACAATGAAGAAGCCAAAAAACGATCAAAGGCCACCTTTGATTTCCATGTCAACCTTCACTCATTTAATGAAGGAGACCTTGTCCTCACTTATGATATCACTCACGATACCCTTGGCCATGGAAAATTTAAGTCCCTGTGTCATGGACCGTACATTATCCAACATTTCCTTAGTAAAGGCACATACATCTTGGCCTCCCCAAAGGCCATCCTCTCAAGGAACCTATCAACAGGTTGTACTTAAAGAAATTTTATGCCTGAGCATAGCTCTACTACACTAGGCTCTTCTTTTTTGTACATCTTTTGTAGAGTTTTTAGTCTTATTTTATCCATACCTCCCGTCTAATCTATCACTCGTGTTATTGACAGATGCCACCTCCATCGTCCTACCACATCGGTTACGTCGATGGAGCTAGCCATTGGACACAAAATCTCACTTCGACTGCTTGGGCCCTCTATTCACCTTCACATGACCTGCTCCACACTAGCGACATATGTTTAGTCTCAGCCACCAACAATCAAGAAGAGTACACCATCGTCATTGGTCTCCTCATTGAGGCCAATCATCGCCATATTCATCACCTTCACGTCGTATTAGATTCCCAACTTTTCATCCTCTAGCTCAACAATGTATACCGCATCTATGATCCTTGCCTCTTTTGCAAATACCTACATGTTATACTTTTATCTCGATATTTTGATTCCATTACATTTACACACATCCCAAGACAATTCAATCAAATAGTAGATAGCATGGCTAACATTATACTAGATTGGCATATATCACATCAAGACATCTTCACATACACATAAACCATCAGAGGTCTATCACAGCATATAGATTAGACATCATCCACTACATCAAAAACCAGAATCATCAACAACAAACACATCACACATGTACACAAAGATCCAAAAATGTATATCCATATATATATATATATATATATATATATATATCAGTCCACATGTCATAAAGTGTTTACAAAATTAGTACATCGCTCGTAGGTAGGTGAATCACCTCATCCCTACCAATACAAAAATGGATGTCAAAACTATACAAAATGGGCTCACTGGCCTATATCAGATACACAACTACACATCTAGTAGCCCTCGGGGCACCTCTAGTGCTCCAGCACCAGATCCTCCCTCTGGCGGAGGTAACCCACTAGCTCTAGGTCCTAGAGGAAACCATCCAGTCATCGTAGCTTTGGCTATAGCTGCTCTGTGAATCAAGGTCCATGACTTCGTTGGCAGCCCAATACACTGCTCTAGGATCCCCTCATCCTGGATCCACACCCACATCCTCTTGGGCACTCCCTGTAGAACCACCTCTAGTTGGCGGAAAAAATCATCAAACTCTCCCCCAGCCTTAGCCGGAGGAGAATGTGACGGCCCTGCCCCGAGGTCATCATAAAGGTGCCTCCAGGCTGCTCTATCATCATCACCAGGCCTCGCCCCAATATCCTCTCAACGTTGCCTCTCCCCTGCTCGTAACTCTCCCCGCAGTGGTCTTACAGGCCCCTGGTGGGCTGGCACTCAGATCAACTTGACCTCTCATCAACGCAGTCCCACATATACACAAAAAAACACATGATAACATCAACATCCATACAAATATCAACCATATTCTATACTATCTAAAAAAAAAATCAACAAAACCAGTAAACAACACATCATACCTCGGCGATCGAATACCTCTCCCAGAGGTAATATCATCTCAGGATCATCACAGAAATCTATCCCACTATATGGAAACTACAATATGATATGTGGCATCTGACACCACACTTGTGTAGCTTCGGTCATGAAGTAGTGGCCACCCTCCCCACCCCCATGAAGAACCAACATCGTCGACCACTTCCGCAGTCGTGGCTCTTGCACTCCTGGCGGGTCTAACAACACTCTCGAGTGCAACATTGGCACCCTCTTTAAAAACCAATCCACTAGGATTGATCCAAAGGAAAAATCCCTTGAGTCAGCCACTCGACACTCGATGAGCTATCCAGCCATCTTGGCATGCAACATCAAGCCCTAGGTGAAATGCTCACCCCATAGTGCCCGCTGCATGATCCTCAGTTAGCCACCACTGATAGATTGAGTCGCGAGCGACCCATACACTCTCACAACCATCACTTCCATGCAATTATGTATCAGGGCATCCATCGCCCCAATCCTCACCACTGACCTAGACATAAAATCCTCTTTTGAACAATATGTGCAGGCAAGGCTAGCCAACTACCCCTCTCCAACTACCACCAACTCGGCCAATAGTAAGGTTCCCCGAAAAGGGAGCCCAGTCAGAAAATAGACATCCTCCTCAGAAGAGAATGCCAAGTGCTTCCCACGCACAATAAAACACTGCAACTCTGGACTCCACATCAAGATCAAGAATTGCAGTAGATACTCATGTGCCCTCAACAGTGGGCACTCAAAAACCTTTAGCAGCCCATAGGCTGCCAAAGCACCACGAACCACTGGCTCCTCATCCCTCACGACCTCCCTCTATCGGGCCCAGTCCCTCTCCCTCCAATGGATCAGAATCATCCCAAATGATCACCTGCATCCACATATACAATACTCGATCAACCATCACAAAAACACCAAAATGTCCCTAAAAAAAAAGAAAAAGAAAAGGAGATAAGTTTTCTTACACTCGGCTTTGCCTCAAAGGCACGGTTGTTTTACCCACAGGTGCACACACATGCGCACCTGTTTAACCCACAGGCATGCATGTATGCGTGCCTGTTAATCCCATAGACATGCACCGAATGCACACCTGTTTACTACACAGTTGTGCACTCATGCGCAACTGTCAGCAACACAGTCGCGCACATATGCGTGGTTGTGTTTCAGACAGGCGCGCACCCCATGCGCGCCTATTTTCTGAAATAGCACGCCCCCCTCTGTGCGGTTGTTCCCATTATAGTCGTGCATTCATGTTCAGGTCGCCATCGATCGCCCGCGCATTTGGGGGGCCACAACCCTAAAAACACACCGTACGGTCATCTGTACAGTCCTACCCAAAAATTGACCCCTAACTACGGTATAGAAGGATGAGACCACTAAATTGACTCTCGCACCTCCTGGATTGGATTCCTCACACTCCTGGAATCTTTGAATCTTCTTTGCAATCTCCTCTCTAACCACTATATCAACAAGTACAAATGAGGTGGCAATGTGGGCCCTACAGCTATATATAGGCCCTTTTTGCCAAACTTCCAGACTCAATTCTTGGAGCTCCGAGTGTCCATTTATTTATCCGTCTTCAGCCACAGGATCAAAACCCCGTCATCTACATCAAGACAATCCCCAGGCCATTTTTCATACTTAGCCCCTGGGGAGCCATTTTTCCATACCCTGTTCAGGTACGCATGCTCATGTTTACAATTATCAAATAAATGGTTATATGTTCGATTATCTTTAGATATTGTTCACATTGGGTATTTGGTTGTCATGTGTGCAGGTACTTGGTCATCACACACCAGCATGACCCATTTACGTATATAATAAACTCTGGCATGTAATCATTCCCTCTAAATCTCAATTGCATCTCCAGTCACACCCTCTAAAATTTTCCTTTAGGGTCCCTATATCCGGCTCTACAGTATTGTCACCTCCATTGCATTTTGGGTATTATCACCCGGTAGCACTCTCCCTGACATGATTTGTCCCCTTCATAGCCCCCCTTGGCACTTTGACACTCATGTTGCTTTTCAACCTTTAGGGATGGGAGTCCCTATAGTCTTACATCATGTCACGAATCAGCCACATACTCCTTCTCCTCATTTTTCTAGCCTACCCAATGGACTCCCAGGGAACTTCCTCATAGTTTTATTTTGACTGCACTCCTGCAACACCATTTACCATCCATTTCATCCACCACCATTTTTTCCATCTTTAGATTTCCCTTCATACATTTCCCTACTACAGAAACTCGCCTATGGGGCCCAAACCCTCCACTTGTTTTTTACACCAACTTGTGCCATCCTTAGGCCAAGCCATCTTACACTGGGGCACTCGTTTCTGTATCTACATTATTATCCCCACTATTTTTATAATTCTTTTTATAACTAAGCCATTGTTTCCAACATTTTACATAGCTTTTTGTTGTCACCTTTGGCGACCTTCTTGGAAAATGCAACCCATGTCACCCTTGGTTGGACCAGTCCTTATCACCTACTCATGTTGACATCGTCCATAAACTCTGAGTATCCCACAGGCCACCTACCTCTACTCTCTGAGTTTGTTCACTCTGTCCCACCTCTGGCACAACTTATCCCACATCTCATTCTCCCCCTGACACTCGACCTAGTTGAACAGTTGCGGCCACTTATACTTCGCATATATCCCCAACCAAGGGTAGTCTTGAGTCTCCATGCATATTGACTTCATCCATGTACCTCCTCAGTTCCTGACCTCACCTAGTGGATTTCACGAAACCCTTTGCTTCTTGGAGTCACGCCTCCCTTTTTGTCAACATCAACAAAGTTTCCAGAAGGGAGACAGTATCTTGACTCTCATTACCCTTACAATGAGGAGTTTCAGAGGGCATAGGGAGAACCATCATTACTCTCTGCTGTCATTGACCCCCATAACATTTGACTTCAACACTTTCTCATGTTGTGGTGGGTCTTACTTTGTGACTATTGCAGTTTTTTTTTATATTTTCTGAAGACCTCTGAACTTTGTTGGGCTATCGATGCCCACAGAATCCGTGATACTTCTTATAGGTATCATTGCCTACTGTTCAAATTATTGTTCCTCATCAGAATTTTCCTCTGCCTTTATCAAAACCACACTTGAGGGTGTTGCAGTTGTCTACATCAACACCGAGTTTCAGTTACTGTACAACACCCTTTTTTGAGTTACATGACACGAGCATGGGGCATGTCGGCCTCATTTGTACACAATTTATTTTCTACACCTTGTGAAAGGTTGGGTCTTACAGGTTCCCTTCTCCCTCCAATGGGTCACTCTTGATACTCTCACTATCGCTCTTTCTTATAAAGGTACTCTCAGTAGAAGAAACATTCATGAATTTCGGCCATCTGTATGCTCCTAACCTCATCCATCAGGGGGCATATGTTATTACTGAAATTTTGTCCGCAAATGGTTACAGGAATCCATCATCTCGAAATAGATATGAGTTCACCCATGAACCAAAATCACCAAAAAATCATTTCCAAAAGGTCCAAAACTATAAAACCAGTTATAAAATCAAGATGTGCTATGACTATGCAGGACACGCGCGCACATGTGCCATCAAGAAACGCAGGAAAAGTGCACATGCACACGATGCACGACTATGGGTGCTAAAATCCACACACACCTGAAAACGGGGCATTTATGATGTTGGTCGGCCTCCCACCCACTTCTGGTTCATCTTCCAAGTTGATTTGACATCCAAATCTCAGCTGGATCCAGTTGGGTGGTTGGTCAAAGACCTAAAGGTGCCCTAAACAACCCCTTTTCACACTAAAATTTGGTTGCACAATACCTCAAAGTGGTACTATAAAACAAGGCCATGGGTGCACTACATTTTCAAGGAATTCATTTGCAAGGTTATCCTGCTGCTATTCTCTTGGGGAAACCTCTTTTCTCATCAAGATCATACTAGCACCATTCCATTTTGGCAATCCACATCACCTTTTGAGTGGGTTAGCTTGGGATTCTTTCACCATTTTTTTCAAGTTTTCAAGTTGTAAGAAGAGCTCAATCTTGGGGGTCCAAGAGCCCTCCCTTGGAGGAAGAAGGGACCCAAAGTCCCCTTTCTCTTTGGTGTTTTCTTTTCACTAATACAATCATTTCCATTGGTGACATGATTCATGTTTGTTTCTTGTTCTCATGTCCTTATGCACAATAGTTTAATAGTTTTTTTTCTTTCCTAGTTTAATTATTAGCTTAGTTTTTTATGTCTATTATTCTAACCCTTTCCTTTACTGTTGTCTTTCTTTGCTAACCCAACTAATGTTGTAAGAACCTTTGTTTTTCTCATTTAGGTGACAAAAGAGGTGTAACACTCTTCATCCCTTTTATCTCTATCCAGTGTGGCATCTGTAATTTCCATCCCTGTGTCGATAAGCTTAGATATCTTGGCATGCTCTGTGCTAATCAATTTTTCCTCTGTGGTGATGACGAAGGAGAGATCCAGAGTAAGCCTCCTCTTCTTGGTGGTTCTCTTCACAATGGATTTCCTCTTTCGATCATATGATATGTCTTGTATATCAACAACCTCATCCATGGGTTCATATATTTTTTTATCTCCCTAGGTAAACATATTTCCCAGGCTCCCGACGATGTATATCTATTCAATAATGGGTTCTTGAATCTCTTCTGTGTGTTTCAAAGGTTTGAACTCTAGTTGTTTCTCATTGGTAGGTAAATTACCAACTGAAATTGAAGCATCAGGGGAAGGCTTGGTACTTACTTGATAATCGACTGTTCAGATTCTGATTTACTGTTGTGGAACTTCTTCTTCTTGTTTGCCTGACCCTAGATCATCTTTCGGGATATCCAATTTTGTCTCTGGTATATCGAGTAGATCAGTTTCTAAGACACTTTCGACCTCCTGGTTATTCTATGGAAGGCCTTGAATTTTAGCATGGGAAGTTGGGGAATATGCCTTCTTGGGTTATTTGTCCTCTGTGATCTGCACCGGTGTCACTAAGGAAACCTCTGAACTCTCCTCATCATCATAGATGGTTATTAAATCGTGGAGGGGGTTTTCTACACTTTCTCTCCCTGATGTCCTTTCTATCTCTGGCTAAGATGAAACATCCCCCAGTGATCTAGCTTGTGATGATGTAACTTCAGGGTTATCTAACCCAGTGATTTCTTCAATTTGTATTAGCTCTGGGCCACTTAGACCTACCCAACTCTCAACTAAGTTATCGACAAAGACCCTTGTCATTTTCATGAGGTATGGGTCATTCTGCAGTTGATCAATTACTCATTTCACCTATTCTATTAGTATCAATCCCCTTTCCTGTGCCTCTAGTGTCATAGTCATTCCCCTGTTCTGCACCTCTATGGCCTCTGTCGCTATGATTTCCTCACTATCTCTAAGGGCCTTTTAAGCCAACTACTCTATAGTTGTCTCATGTTCATCCATGCTCATGGCCTTGAACCTGGTCATTTTCGGGTTGGCCATCCTTTGCATCACCTTGTCCTAGTCCTGGGCATTCTCTGTAAAGACTTAATATTCTAACTTGTCGTGAGCATATGGCCAGCATGATGACACCTATGAAGCATGTTATAGGACCAGGCCCTTTGGATCATGCTTGTGGAATCTTCCCATCGGGAATCTGAAATCAATTTGGCTTAGCCCTTCTTGTTTGGCTTGAGCGGTGTCCTTTACCAGGTATAACCCTACATGGAAACCATAGGGTATGAATGCCCATTTCTTGTCCTTGACCAAGATGGCATTGTAGCCCTATAATATGGTTTTATAACATATTTATCCTACTACAAGCTGGTTTGGGACATGAGCTGGTAGGAGATGTGGTGCTCCGGTGGCCCCAAACACCCTAATGTAGGTGGTGGGATCATCCAAATACCAATGGCCTACCTTGATGCTGGCATTAGGGCAGACCTGGGGTTCAATGTTTCAACAACACACCAAAAAAACCTTAACTACCGGCCCTTTCGGCAACACCTGCGAAGCAAATGAAGTCTCACCCAAGGTAGGGGCAGAGGCGGCTGTAGGACTCAAGTGTCTGCAACCTAGCTGGGACACAGGTCTAGGATTACACCACTCTAACAAAGAACTTAGCAGTTAACATTCATCAGTATTTAACCCTTATTCACATCACAGATTCAAACCCTAATTACATAACAACGAAGTATTCAACCAGATCTAACACATCTAAGAACTTAGCACATGGAAAGAGATCATATCTAGCATTCATTCACATCAGTAAGCACTAAGATATCATACCAAATTCATCTAAACATTCATTAATTCACTTAATATTAAATCATATAAACAATAGAACAACCATAATGCACAAAACAACCATAACACAGGATATACGTGGTTCACCCTAGTGTGGGGCAACATCCACCAACTCTTCTCTTTTTTATCATCTTCTGTCAATATTCCTACATGCATAGAGCCCAAAAAAACCACTCTGCATAGGACAGGAGATCTGTGCGTACCTCACCAGATCCTCCTTCCCCGAGTTAGGTCACAACACAAAGCCTTCTTACACAATCTGCACTTCTTACAATCACTTGCACTTAGTTATGCAAGATCTCAACACAACATGCACAAAGCATCATAACCATTCAAACTTAGCTCACATTGGACTTCATTTCCCCCTACTTACATCACCTAGATTTCTATTTATACATTACAAAATGGGCCTAAACATGGGTAAACCCATGGGCTGACTTCCCATACCCATTACATAAAACCTAAACCCAAAAGTACCCTAAGAAAGGGCCAAGATCTTGCGATCTCCGCTTCCACTTGCGCTCCACCTTCGACCAACTTGTCGAAGTCCCAAAAGAGGTCAAACATGAACAAGGTTCTCCAAAACTTGGTCAAGGGCCAACAGGCCCCCAACACTCACCTGTGACTCATCCCGAGTCACTCTGCTTTGGGTAACTCTGCCTCAAATGCCTCAAGATTGGCTCAAGCTGCTTCAACTTGCTGCTTCACTTGGGCCTCCTAATTGGTGAACTCGTGAATAACTACCTCAGTTAAAGGTCTTTCCAAGCATTGTTCGACTGCACTAACTTCTTGTTCTAGTTCTTCTTCTTGTCCTTCAATATCCTCAAAGAGTAGGCAAGTTGCATCCTGCACTGGTTAGAGACTCTGAGTCACTTCCATGACTTTTCTCTATATGGCATGGACCTATTGTTGAGCCATGCACTATTATTGGTATATTTTCATTCGCTCGACCACTAACAAGGGCTTCAATTGTGCTTGTACTGTTTTTGCTTGTTTCTTTTCCTCCTAGAGTTGTGACTCTAATGTATTCAGTTCAGGGTCCTCGGTAAGGCACTCATAATTCTGTGCAATTCAACTACTAAGTTGTTTGCATTCCAAGGATAATGCCTTGATTCTCTGGACTGCACTTCGGGAAGTTTCTTCTCTTTGATCCTGCACATTCTGTGAAGTACTTGGTATTGCTTGTAAATATGATTCTACTGTCCTCTGTTGGAGCTGCTGACTAGCTTCAACAAGATTCTCCACTTGATTCTCCACTGGGTCTTCCTCAATTTTCTCTAAGCCCATCATAGAGTGAAGTGCTCTGTTGACTGCTTTTTTAACTCCAACCTTCTCCGCAAGCATCTTTTCTTTCTCATGTTGGATCTACGCTCTATCCTCTGTGAACTTCGCTTGGAGGTTATATTTCTCCTACTACAGAACTCGACATTGCTCTATGACTTCCTATCATGCTTGCTTCAGGTCCACTGTGGCATGTTATTTTTCTTCCTGCACACGATGAAGGTGAGATTCGATCGCATCATCTATTCTACGGAGTTGGGAAGGCTCATCTCCCAACTCTATTTCTTGTGATGGTGGGGGTGTAGTGGACACTTCTCGACTGGATTGAAGGGCTTGTTGTACCCCTCTCATCTCTTCTTCAATTCTTTCATACATGGTTTCTTGTTTCTCTTCATTGCACTGTAAAATATCTTCTGCACTATCTGAGACAACAACAATGATTAGGTCAATGTCATCCACCATGAGTACAATATCCATCTTGGGCTTGCTAGCTTTGGACTTCTTCTGTGAAGAAGGTTTCATGGGGGAAACCTTTCTTTTCCTAGATGTCTTTGTGTCATCAGGGGGATCCTGTGGCGGTGTTACTTCACCTTGCTTCTGCTTATCTTCTTCCCCATTGTTCTCTTCTTTGTCTAGTTCATCACCACCTCCTCCTCTAGGAAAATATGAAGCAGTCTCTTCTGATGCGCTGCTTAGCTCCTGTACCTCTTCTTTCTTCTTCTTTCTGCTACTGTTGGGTTCATCATACTCTTCACAAGTAACCACTGGAATTCCAATGAGGTCAGGATCGGACAGTTCTACCTGGTCGACTAGTATAAGGAACTCTGCAGGCCATTCCTTAGTGATTTATTCCAGGTCCTCCTCTATGAGCTTGTATTATTACTAAAGCTCTTCTTTACTTTCATCTGTGCACGCAGTGATATAAATAAAATGCCTATCTATGTGGAACTTCATAAGGGTCCTGAACCTGTCTAGGGTGTTCAACATCATATGAGGGAAAAACTCAATATCCCTCTTCAACTACATCTAATAGGTGTGGAACACTACGTTCGACTGCCATTGTTTCCCCATATCTCTTGAATACTAGAGCGTGGTGAACTTCATAGAAAGTGGCTTGAACGGATCAATGTCAGGGAAGGTCGCTCCTTTCAGCATATCCCTAGCAATGAATGTGATGAGGATCAGGAGCCAACTAAAATGGAACTCATATACCTAATCCTAAGATTTGCAGTAGTCCTGTTCTAATTGGTTGATGAGGTAACTCACCCAGTTCATCTATAGTCCTTCTACATATTTTCTTGTAAGGTCAACAATGAACCCCGTGACATGCATGGGTCTATTCTTCCTCACTAACTTACCAGTGATCAACTGGTAGGCTAGGTGCATTGTGCCATTCTGAATGGAAGCTACCTTATAGCCTCGCTTTCCTTTCTCCATCTATTATGGGGCGGTCCCAATGGTCCAATGGTGAGCTTTCGGACCATAACTACTTTCCTAACCATTCAGGAGCATCATTCTAACAGTCATAATGCCTCCAATGGTCATATTTCTCTGTCATGGATAAGTGCCAATCTATGCTGTATTGATATTCCAGTGAAGTTCCAGTTTTGAAAACCTTCTTTCTACAAAGTCTTCTTTAGAACTTCTTGCAATTTTTCTAAATTTTATTTCTTCATGTTGATCTTTCTAGCCTTCTTTCCTGTAATCTGATTCACTGGTTTCCTCTTTCCATTATTGTTCTTATCTTCTCCTGGCATAGTAACTTCGCATTTCTGTGGATTGTTCAAGGGTTCTAAGAGTAATACTTCTTCTTTTTCTAGAGTAGGTGCTCTACTCTCTTGTACAGACATGTGTTTCATATATTCCTGTGTTCTTTCAACTTTGACGTCTAGATCTCTAGTCCCTAGAAGCTTTGACTTGTTCTCATGTTCTTCTATCAAGTGTCTTATTCTCCTAGTCATGAAATTTCTTAGTTATTGTTTTTTCTGTTCTAAATATTCCTCTTCTTGTTTCCTTCATTTCTGATCTTTCTCAATCCAGGTCTTTCCTAGCAAAACAACAAATGGGGCATTTGTTATCAACAAACTTAACAACCTCAAATTCTTCCTCTGTCAAAGTGCCATGTGCACTCATAGGTATCTAGGTAAGTCTTCCACATAGGGTTATCATCTTCCTTCTAAAGAATCCTATTCTTCCTAATGAAGGGACCATATCAGGCTTTCCCAAAATTTCCCAAGTTCTTTATGTCATGATATTCACCTGTGTTTCCTCATCCACAACAAAGTCTATGTCAAAGTATCCTATTCTTGTTTCTATGCACTCTGTCTCCTTGAAGATATCTAATAAACTAATGTCTCTATGGTCATTCAGAGTTTCTTTCATTTGCAATAATACAATTTCTTATTCTTTCTGGGATTCTTCCATTGTATTAGTATCTTGGCCTTTCTCATGGTTTTCTTGTCTCATATTCATCTTTTCAACTTTAGCAATCATTCTAGGGAAATACAAAACTTCATGGTCCATAGCATTACAACAAATAAAACTAGGTCTTATACCAGGGCATTCCTTAGCCAGATGGCCCAGTCTTCTGCAATTGTAACAAAGGGTTAATCCTCTCTTTCTCTTAAATGATCCCCAACCTTTCATGTACTACGCACTAAGATCATAGTAACTAGCCTACAAAAAATTATTTCTAGGATCCTACATCCATTTGTTAGTCCAAACATTCTTTCTATGCATAGGAATAATATATCTTTCATTATTTATATCAGATCTATTCATATCAAATCTTCTTTCTTCTAGTTGTACCCTAGTTTTCAGACTAGGACCAAATCTATTAAATACACCTAGATCCATTCTTTTGAAATATTTTTTTTTACTTATCTTACCTTTATCAGAGCACAAAGCTTCAAGATATTACTTCTTTTCTTCAGATCAAGCTTATCTTCTTAGCACAGAGCTTCACAAGTCAAGTAGAATACTGCGCACTAAAGCAGTAGATCTACGCACAAAGATTTATTTTCTTCAGTTCCCATCAATCACAGTTTCAGGTCCTGGCAACAGAACCATTTGTTGGCACTCATAGGGAAGACCCGAGGTTCAATGCTTCAACAACACACCAACAAAACCCTAACTATCGGCCCTTTTGGCAACACCTACGAAGCATACGAAGTCTCACCCGAGCGGTTGCAGGACTCAAGTGTCTGCAACCTAGCTGGGACAGATATCTATGATTACACCACTCTAACAAAGCACTTAGAAGTTAACATTCATCAGTATTTAACCCTTATTGACATCGCATATTCAAACCCTAATTATAGAACAATGCAGTATTCAACTAGATCTAACACATCTAAGCACTTAGTGCATGGAAAGAGATCAGATCTAGCATTCATTAACATCACTAAGCACTAAGATATCATACTAGATTCATCTAAACATTCATTACTGCACTTAATCTTAAATCATATAAACAATACAACAACCATAATGCACAAAGAAACCATAACACAGGATATACGTGGTTCACCCCAGTGTGGGACTAATTCCACTAACTCTTCTCTTCTTTATCATCTTATGTCAATATTCCTACATGCACAGAGCCCAAAAACCCCACTCCACATAGGAAAGGATATCTGCACACACCTTTCTAGATACTCCTTCCCTGAGTTAGGTCACAACAAAAATCCTTCTTACACAATATGCACTTCTTACAATCACTTGCACTTAGCTCTGCAAGATATCAACACAACATGCATAAAGCATCATAACCATTCACACTTATCTCACATTGGACTTCATTCCCCCCCTACTTAAATCTCCTATATTTCTATTTATACATTACAAAATGGGCCTAAACATGGGTAAATCCATGGGATGACATCCCATATCCATTACATAAACCCGATACCCAAAATTTCCCTAAGAAGGGGTTGAGATCCCATGATCTCTGCTTTGACTTGTGCTCTATCTTTGTACAACCTGTTGAACTCCCAAAAGAGGTCAAACATGACCAAAGTTCTCCAAAACTTGGTCAAGGGCCAACACTTGGATATCATCTTTTTAGCTGTCGCTGATAGCCTTGGGTGTTCCTTCTTCAAAAGAATAAAATAAATTCAGGCAATGAATTCATCACATATGAGGGAGTAGGATTTCTTATACTTGTTTTCCCATAGCATGCTGAAGTAGACATGGACCAGGAGATTTTCAACATGCCAACTTAGATTCATGTCAGCGAATACGTTTCTAACGCACATGACATTGAGTAAGTATGAAGCCATGTAAAAAATTGGTGCTTCCCCTTCCTTCGATTCCTGGGCCTATTTCACATAGATGCTCAGTTGCTTGGAGATTATTTCTCCCTAGTTGAAGCTGCACCCGACAATCCCGACTGTGTTTTCCAAAGGCATCCATGCCTCTAAAAACCTGGAGAAATCTTTCTCTTCGTACAATCAGCAGATGAGAGCCATCAAATAGACATATGTCTCCCTTAAGTTAGCTATCCCATACCAATGAGTGCTCTAGTTGGTAAACTTCTTGTCCTCCCTCCACCATGAGACCATCACCTGGCTAGTGTCATGGTGTTCGTAGAACTTCATGACGAAGTCTGTGTTTAGCTGCTCCTATGGGTCTCTAAGTTTGTAATACTTCTAAACTTCTATCAGGAGGAAAACTTCGACACACCCACCATTTTCATTATTGATTAAACACTTATGTTTGTATGTGTGATCAATGAGCCATTTTAGGACTTCTATGGGAAAAATGGGGGTTCTTCTTGCTACCATATGTAGATACGACCTTCGGATGTTCCAGAACACTTGGTTGTCGAGCGCCCTTACGTCTATATCACTATGTGGGACATATTCTATGTTCTCTTCTCAGCTAATCCTGTTAAAGAGATCCCCCCAATGTGGGAGCACCATATTGGACCTTGTTCTTGCCTCAGTATCGCCAAAGGTTAGGGGCTGGATGAAAACCTTCTTTGTTGATGTTTTGACAACAAGTTGTGGCCTAGGAGCGTACTCCAATTGCCTCGTGGTTCTTGGAGAATAACCTTCGCCCATATTTGTTTTTTTCATCTTTGGTTCTCTTGGTGATCATCCGATGGTTGTCTTTCTCAGTGGCATCATTCCTACAACTTAAACAGAATTTGAGGGATTGTATAAAAACTGAGAAACTCACATACAAAAGTTACAGCTAGTGAATTTACAGACTCGGATACATACCTTTGAATCTTGTTAAAACCTGGTTATTTTAACAATCACAGGATCGATACATCCTTCAAGTTGCTCATCTTTCTCCTTCAAATGCTCCAGAATTTTCTTACGTTCATAATGATTTCATTTACAATGACTCAAGAGATTTTAAACAGGAAAGATCTTACCTTGTCACATAAACCATTCAATTCAGGTTATGAGTGAATTGTTAATAAATCTGTCACCGAATCTCTAGAAATTAAATTCATCCTGGGTTGACGGAGGAGGCGCAAGTGGTGATGTGGTCTATCGATGATTTTAGATGGATTTTTTGATTGGCACACAAGGTAGAAACTAATGTAGGATCGAGTATTAATTATCTCCTTGAATGCTCAAAATCTGATTGTATCTTATGCTAAAATGAAACATCATGTCTCTCTCTCAGTGAGTGGATCGGGGGTGTGCTATGAAACTTTTCATTGATAACCTCTTGCACAATGTTCCAACACCAATCGATATTACCTTATATTCTGACATGAAAATGCTTACTTGGAGGTGTGACTCAGACCTAGGGAACCAAGGATAACTCAGGATAGCACTAGACCGTATGACCCTCTTCCCTAGTAAAGACGTGTGGTGTTGAATACCGGTGACTTAATTCGCTTATATTAATCGGAGTTGGGATATTCCTTAAGTTATAAATTCTAAAGAAAACCTTAGCTTGTTGATGCCGAAAAGTTCCCAGGATCGGCTATCGGCGATAAACCTATCAAAGTGCTTTCAGATTAGCTCCCTTGAAAAAGTACCGATGTTGAAAATGCATTGGGGATCAACAATCAGGAATAAATTTTATCGTAGTCAGAATGTTTGTTGCGATCCTTCTAGGTTTTTGTCAATTCTTCGTTAAAGCCTGTATTTCTATTTTATTCTTTGTTAAAGCCTATCCCCCCCCCCCAATCTTTTACCGATGCTGAAGGGGAATCGACTATCAGTGATATATTTATGTGCAAAACAAAACTTACTTTCTTTTATGCTAATAGAGATCGGTGCTCGACAACTAAGGTTTTTCTAGTGGTTCTTTTTCCTTCTTTGAATTCCTTCCAATGTCAACCCTGAGTGTGTTCAATGAAGTGTTCAGCCATCGATTCTTTATTTAAGTGTTAATTTTTTTTAGTCATGAGGTTTCATAAGTTCAAGAAAACCTGAATAGGTGATGAGAGTCACAAAAATAAGAAAAGACAAAACATTTTCAAAAATGAAATTGAATTAGACAGTGTAGAAGATCAAGTGGTACCCAATAAATAAATAAATTTGATAGAGGATTTTTTAGGGTGTGTTGAGTGCTCAAAAGGAACTTATGAAGATAATTTATGTACGACAAAAATACTCTCAACATGCTCATATTATCCTTGGTAAATTAGTCTTATGATTGTTCCCCGACCCATCCAGGCTTGTGTTTGAATCATGCTATGCTAGATAGGGTAGGGAAGGGTGTCCTCTTTCTTAAAGTTTTCTAAGAAAGAAAATATAACCACTTGACTCTTTCGTGATCCCAAGAAGGATAAGT
>ML789814.1:66448-77272 GCA_009831015.1 Picea engelmannii
CCTAACAAGTAGAATGATGGAACCACTGTCACACTATCACTGTGATATATACCACTGTAAACATGTACCAATAAATCTGAATCATGCATCAACCATGCATCAACCTATACCTCAACCTGTAATCAACCTGTACCATAAACAAGTGCATCAACCATGCACCAACCTGTACCAAACAACTTGTAATCAACCTGTACCAAACAACTTGTAATCAACCTGTACCATAAACAAGTGCATCCAACCATGTAAAAAGTATGTACCAATCATGTGTCACTCATCAACTATGACTCATCAATATGTACCAACATCATCAACTATATACCTCATGTATGTGCCAACTCATCAACTACTTGTCTCAACCATGTACTCAACATGTACCTCAACCAAAATACCTCATCAATTTCATTATCCAAATATGATTTGTAGCTCTGTAATAGACCTGGTATATATGATCACATTCCTACAAACCTTCCTTAACTTTAACAATAAGAGACTAGCATTTTCATCAAACTTTTCTTTAGTCTCACATGCCTAGTTTTGGATTAGTCAACAACCCTAACTTGAAGTAATCATAAATTTGAACATGTAATGTATAAAGATTTGAAAATTATATACAATGTTATTTGGTGTGTTCTATAAAATTCCTCCAGGTTTCACTACTTGGAAGCTCCCAGAAAAGGAGTTATAGCACAAATGGCATGCCTTGCTGAATTCTAGCTTATTCTAGAGAGCGACCTTGTAGAGCATTCCTCGCATGAAATATTTGTTGAATTGATATAAAAATATTATAAAGAATACTAAATACAGTATCCTAACCAACAAATTTTTTCTCACTGAATTTTGATCTGTTATGAAGAAGTTATGACATTTTTACCCGAAACACCTATTTTTTACTAGTTTCAGGACTAGCCACAAACCCTATTTTCCACGGACTGTAACTCCCAAAATACAACAACCCACAAGCTGAATTTTTTACCATAGATACTTGGGTCTGTTTTATCAATGGCAGATCCATTTCATGGTATAAATCATTATATAAAACAAGTTATAGTGAAAATGGTGAGATGACCTGTAAATAACATACCTTAGAAAACACCATCAAAAGAATTTATCCTTCCTTTCATTTAGGCCTTCTTTTCTTCACCTTCCTTCAGAAATTTGTCTTAGATATCCTTGGTTACCTCAGACACCTATAGATATTCAATATTATCAAGTGTGATTAAAATGAGAGAGCCTTTCCTCTTATTTATACTCTCCAAGTAGCTTCCTTAAAAACATCTTCTAGGTCACTTGGCCCACTTTCCTTATTTTAGGTTAACCCACTTCTAATTTCTCCATTAAATTTATTATTGAAATAATTTATTTTGTATTCACTTTGAATTAAAATATATTGATCACTTCACTTTATTATTTACCTTTTAAAATCTCTTAAACCACTTTGACTACTTTGACCTTTTGGGGCTTCTAGATGACATATGAGGGTCCTCCAAATTCGTAAGGCCATAACTCTTAAACTGTGAAGATTTATGTGGAATTCCACATACCACCAGAAATAGAATGACATTTAATATCCATCAATAATAGTATCACCTTAAATATATAAAAAATCATACCGTTATCCATCAAACAAACTTGGGTCAATTACCCAAATCTGGGTTCTCCAGCTTTACATAGTCATAACTCTCTAACCGTGAGGAGCTATGTGGCGTTCTACATACCACCGTAAATGGCATGACAAAAACTATCCATCTAGGATAGTTTCCCTGACAAATTCATTGTCCTTCATCTCATTATTCCACAATTAAGCATGGGTTCTCTTACTCTGCAAAGCGTCTTCCCGTGAGGGCTTTCACCATAAGGGGACTACTTTGGAGTTCATCCATATTTACTTATTATCAACCATGAAAAAAAAAATGAGTCATATTTGCATCAAAAAATCTTGGGTCCATTACCCAAAAATTTGTGCTACGGGGGTTTATTCAAGGGTTGAGATCAATGACAACCAACCTTAATCAACAATCTCACCCTTTGGCATTGATGGAAACACTCTGATGAAATACTGAAATCATATCACTCATGCTCCCCCTGGAACCATGCCTCTGTCCTCTGCATATGATAAATCTACCTCTATCCTCTGCATCTAATAAATCTCTCCATCTTTTTCATCAATGGAAAAGGTATCTTTCCATCTGAGGCTGCTCCCCCTGACTGAATTGTCCTCTTATGGTGATTCCTCATGTACATCTAAGACATATAAGATAATCATTTAAAAAGAATTCATTTTGGATTAGAAATAACTCCAAGTCTTTGCCAAAGATATTCAAAGGCTTCCCATGGAAGTGGTTTTGTGAAGATGTCTGCCACTTGTTCTTTTGTGCCCACATACTCAACTCTGATGTTCTTTTCTGCAACCTATTCCCGTAGAAAGTAATACTTGATTGGAATGTTCTTTGTCTTGAAGGGAATCACCAGGTTTTTTGAGATAATGATGGAACTTGTATTATCAAAATATATTGGAATGGGCTCATCATACACAACCTGTATATCTGTCAAAGTTTGTTTCATCCAAAGAACCCGTGTACAACATGTTATTGCTGCAATATACTCTACCTTGGCTATAGATAGAGATACTAATGATTGTTTCTTGATTAGACATGATACCAAACACTTACCTAAGTAGAACACTGCTCCACTGGTGCTTCGTCGGTCATAAATAAAACATGTCCAATCTGCATCTATGTAGGCAATAAGTGATAGATATTTTCGTTTTGGATACCATAATCCAAAATCTTTTGTTCCTTTGAGATATCTGAAGATCCTCTTTACTGCTAATACATGTGATTCCTTTGGTGTTGCTTGAAATTGTGCCACCTGTCCAATTGGCTGCATTACATCTGGTCTGGATGTTGTCACATATAGTAGGATTAAAATCATTGACCTGTATTGCCTCTGATATGTAGACTTTGAATCATCATCTTTGTTCATCTTACAATTGGTTTTCATGGGAGTGATAATTGGTTTGCAATCTTCCATTTGAGAACCTCTTTATCATTTCTCTGATATACTTGGTTTGAGAAATAAAAAATCCTTGGTTTCTTTGACATATCTGAAGTCCCAAAAAGAAAGATAGTTCTCCAAGTAATGACATTTCAAATTCATTCTACATGTCTTTTGCAAATTTCTGGCTTAACCTATCATCATCACTACCAAAAATAATATCATCAACATAAACTTCAATTAATAAGATATTACCTTGACTTACCTTGATGTAGAGGTTGATGTCTGTACTTCCTTTTCTAAACCCTGCCTAATGTAGATACTTATCTAGTGTGGAGTACCATGCTCTAGGAGTCTATTTTAGACCATACAAGGCCTTCTTTAATTTACACACATAGTCTATGCTCTCTGACAACTGAAATCCTTTTGGTTGTTCAATGTAGACTTCTTCTTCAAGTTCCCCATTTAGAAAATCTGATTTTACGTCCATCTGATATAATTTAACATTCTTGGAGCATGCATAAGATAAAAGAAAACGAATTTCTTCCATTCTGGCAACTGGGGGAAATGTCTCTTTAAAGTCAATTCCTTCAATCTGTGCATATCCTTTACATACCAATCTAGATTTGTTCCTTTTAACCTATCCAGCTTCATTCAATTTATTCCTGAAAACCCTTTTTGTGTTGATCACATTCTTATTCTTTGGTCTTGGAACCAATTCCCAAGTGTCATTTTTCTCTATTTGATCCAATTCTTCATCCATGGCCTTATTCCAAAATTCATCCTTGTTGGCTTCTTAAAAACAGTTTGGTTCAATTGTAGATAAGAGTGCTAGGTGTGTTTCTTCTCGTGAATGGATTTTTCTTCTAGTCTCAACTCCTACATCTTTGTTTCCAATAATCTAATCTGAAGGATGATTCTTCTGTACTCGTTTGCTAGGTGTCTTTGGAGATACTTTTTTAACTTTCTCTACTACTTTTTTTGGATTCTCTTCATCTTCATCTTCCTCTTCTACTTCTTTTTCATCTTCTTCTTCGAAAAGTTGTTCCATTGATTTGTCTTCTTCTTCCTTTGATTCTATTCTGCATGTTTCATCAATTGTTACGTTGATGCTTTCCACAACTTTGTTTAATCTTAGATTGTAACACTTGTATGATTTCCTTGTACTTGAGTAACCAATAAGTATTCCTTTGTCCACACGAGAGTCAAACTTTGCCATTCTTCCATATTCTCTTTTGATGTAGCATTTTCTTCCAAAAACTCTAAAGTGCTTCACATTTGTTGGTCTTCCTTTCCATAGATCGTAGGGAGTTTTATCAATGTTGTTTCTGAGCATTACTTTGTTTTGAAAGTGAATTGTTGTATGCACTACCTGTGTCCAAAAAATATTTTTCAACTTTGAATCCATTATCATTGTTCGAGCCATTTCTTGTACTGTCATGTTCTTTCTTTCAACAACTCCATTCTGTTGAGGTGTCCTAGCGATGGAGAATTGCCTTTTTATTCCGCAATTGCTAAAGTAGTCCATAAATTCCTTTGAGGTGAATTCTCCTCAATTATCCAATCTTAAGCATTTGATTCTTGAATCCATCTCATTTTCACTCATTTATGACCTTGGTCACACATTTCACTCACACTTAAAAGATTATGTTTCATATCTTCTACTAGTAGAACATTTTCTTCATTTTCATTCTTAATCCCAATTCGGACTGTGCCTTTTCCAATGATTTTGGCTGAATCATCATTTCTGAAGGAGATTGATCCATCTCTTTCCTTTCGTAATGTAAGAAGCTTGTCTCTATCACTTGTCATGTGTTTTGAACATCCACTGTCAACATACCAACCACGTTTCTTCTATTTAGCTTGTAGAGCGACTGTGCATTGTTCATTGCTATACTGATCTTACTTTCTTACCCATGTCTTTTTCTGAGGTTCTTGTTTGTGACTCTGTTGAGGTTCTTTAGGAGGGACTGTAATTCTGCAGTTTTTGGTCATGTGTCCAAAATTGTTACATTTGTTACATTCCACTTCAGTGCTCAAATATTCAAACTTGTTGTAACTTCTTCTCTGTGTTTCACTAGGTCTTCTTGAATAACCCCTTTGTGTATGGTTCTCAAAGTAGTTATTGTTCCTATTGTTAGCTCTGCAATTTACAACTTTATATCTAAAATTATTACATGCATAACATAAACCAAAAAATAGAGTTTGATACCCGGTAGTTGAAGATCTTCTGAAAGGAGTTGTTCTTATGAATCCTTCTTCTTCTTGAGGCCTGTCTATCTATTGTTGATTCTGAAATCTGAATCTTCTCAGTGGAGGAGTGTCCCTGTAATCTTCCTTG
Source organism: Picea engelmannii (assembly GCA_009831015.1). Lineage (NCBI taxonomy): Eukaryota > Viridiplantae > Streptophyta > Pinopsida > Pinales > Pinaceae > Picea > Picea engelmannii. Next base: position 71,784 of record ML789814.1, read on the forward strand.
TATATCTTTTTATCCCCTTTGATTGTTTCTGCATATCTTTTTGGATTGTTTCTTTCTCTATTGTTTTGGAGCTTGATTCCTTTTCTGTCTGATTGTATCCAAGTCCAGACTTGTCAAGATGATATTTTTTACTGTCGATAATGTCATACAGAGCATTTGAGCTATTCTGCATATTTTTCTTTTGAATATCCTTTCTTACTATGACAATCTATGCTTCCAGGTTTCCAATGATCTTGTCCTTTCCTTCTAGTTGTTCTTTGAGTGTTTCTTCAATTCTTTTATCTTCTTCTATTTGAACCTTCAATTTTTTGATCATTTGTTCTAGTTCTTGAGTGTCTTTTTTTTATCTAGTTCTTCTTGTAGTTTCTTGTTTTTCTTATTTTGTCTTCTGATAACTTCTATGACACTCATTAATTCTTCTTAGAAGTCAACTTCTGCCTCTTCAATTTCTTCTTCATATGCTTCTTCATATTCTTCTTCGGAGTCTTCTTTATCAAAGTCTTCTACTGCCATGAATAGAACTCTCCCTGTTTCACGGTCACTGACATCATCTTCATCTGATGATGAGATGTCTTGTTTGGTGAAAAATATTTTCTTGAAAACTTTCTTTGTAGTTCTTTTACCTTTATATGTTTTTCTTCCTTTTGAGTAACCTTCATCATTTCTCTTTTTATTATGAGGACATTTGTTAGAAAAATGACCAATACCATCACAATTAAAAAGAATTAAAGGAATCTTACCTCTATACCTACCGTTGGTTCCCTTATTTAGTCTTTTGATGAAGTTGGCCACTTCTTCATCATATTCTAAGACGTCGTTGCTGCTACTATATTCTTATTTTTTATTTTTCTTTTTTTGTGATCTTTTGGATGCTTTGAAGGCTGCTTCTTTTACATCTATATTTTCCTGTTCAGTTCTCATGTCATATGCTGTGAAGATTCCATGCAGATCATCCATGCTTATTGAATTTAGATCTGATCTTTCTTCTAGTGTTGATATCTTAGGGTTGAATATCATAGGAAGATATCTTAATACCTTTTGAACAATTAGATATTCTTCGATTTATTCTCCCAATCCTATGATTTCATTCACTATTTCATCGACTCGTAAGAAGTAGGTTGTGATATATTCATCTTCCTTCATTTTTAGTTGTCCAAACTGACCTCTGTAAGTTTGAATCTTTGTTGCTTTGACTTTTTAATCTCCTTCATAAATATTTCAAGGATTTTGCCAAATCTCTTTAGTATATTTACAATGTGCAACTTTGGTGAATATCGTATCACTTAGACCATTCAAAAGTGCATTTTTGGCTTTGGAATTATTCTCACCGAGTTTCACTGCTTTGTCATTTGTTGGTGGAACTGCTGGTGCTGTGTATCCATCTTGTAAATGTGTTGAACCTGCATAGAATAGATCTATCTAAACAATAATACACACATTTTCAGTGAGAATTGGATAAAGAAGAAGAACGAGAGAAAGAATGGAAGAATTCTCATTAACCGTTTTCCACACTCAAAGAGTGAATAAATTACAATAGATATAGGATACATGAGTAACTAATGATCCATAGTGGTGTTCTAGAGTGATCTGGACACACACCAGTAGTTACATGAGTGAACTGTCACCTAGTTCAGTCTCTTAGGCATTTACAGGAGTGAACTGCCACCTAATTGAGTTAACTAGTCAACTAGTCTTCAGTTAAATGACTGAACAGAGAGTAGTGAGGAGTTAACTTAGGAAATCAAGGGTAATGTGTCAGTATGGTGATGATCCCAAGGAAAGTTTGCATTAGCTCGTGATGATCCCAATGTTGCATGGTGACAAAACCAGTGCAACATCTAAACTCAACTCAACTAGTCAAACTGAAGTGTCAACTAAAAGAGAATATTCTCCAGGTGGAATATTCTCCCCTAAAATATAGGAGATTGGATAATGACTAATTATGACTAATAAACAAGGAAAAATATTAGGAAAAAAAATACTAGGTGTGTGTAAAGTAACTCCAACACCCCCTCCTGAACATCACTATGGTGAAAATAAAGAATGGGTCCCGACAACGAGGCCATGTTTTGGATAAAATTTTGAAAATCGTGCAGTCGTTTCCATAAAAACGCTGAAATTTTGTTGATTTTAAAATGATCATAACTTCACTTCCTGGACTCCATTTCAAACAATTATTTTTTTAAATTGGATATTTTCCCGAGAAGAATTCAAATATCCATTTTTTTTCTGCAAATTTGGCTCAGAAAACACCAAAATTGAGTCTGATGGGCACGACTCCCTTTTTATCCCCTGATATGCATGCATTACACATCGAAAAGTGTCTTCATGTGACTCCTGAGATGCATGCCATATATATTCCACATTAATTTCAGAAAAAAAAATCTGAAATGGAGTAGACATCATCTTCAATTAATGGAATACAATTTTATGTAGATACTTGTGTAGAAGGCTCTTCAAACTGAGATGATTTATCTTCCAGTAGCTTTTCTACATTCTCTATATTGTCAACATTTTCCATGAATTCTTCCTTATTCCCAAATAAAACCTCCAATCTACTCCATAAATCATTTGGAGTGAATTCTTGTGAGTCATCATATACTTGATGTAGAATTTCGGGAGAAATAAAATAGAGGATACACCCTATGGCCATATCTTGTCTATTGAGAAAGTTATTTTTCTCATCGACAAAATCAGGCTCTACTTCCATTGCCATAGTTATTTGGTACAAGCCTCTACATCTGAGCATAAGCATAATTTTTGGCTTCCATTCCAAATAGTTATGAGGTGTGAGAAATATTGTTGATGAATAAAACATAGATTCCATCTTTATGTGTTCTTCAATCTTCATTACTTGCAAAAAATATTTTTTTGTAGATTTTGCTTAGCAGTCCATCAGCTCTGATACCATGTAAATGTGTTGAACCTACACAGAATAGATCTAGCCAAACAATAATACATACATTTGCAGAGAGAATTGGATAAAGAAGAATAAGGAGAGAAAGAATGGAAGAATTCTCATTAACCATTTTCCACACTCAAAGAGTGAATAACTTACAATAGATATAGGATACATGAGTAACTAATGAGCCATATTGGTGTTCTAGAGTGATCTGGACACACACCAGCAGTTACATGAGTGAACTGTCACCTAGTCTAGTCTCTTAGGCAGTTACAGGAGTGAATTACCACTTAGTTGAGTTAACTAGTCAACTAGTCTTCAATTAACTGACTAACCAGAGATTAGTGAGGAGTTAAATCAGTAAATCAAGGGTAATGTGATAGTCTGGTGATGATACCAAGGAAAGTGCGCATTATCTGGTGATGATCCCAATGTTGCATGGTGAAAAAACCATTACAACATCTAAACTCAACTCAACTAGTCAAACTGAAGTGTCAATTGAAAGAGAATATTCTCCAGGTGGAATATTCTCCCCTAAAATATAGGAGATTGGATAATGACTAATTATGACTAATAAACAAGGAGAAACATTAGGAAAAAAAAAAATCCTAGGTGTGTGTGAAGTAACTCCAACACATCTACAATTGATTTCCAAACTTGAAATCCCTGTGCCTGTATATATGTGTTTATCCTTATGGTCCAAAAACCATACTTATGTCCATAAAATTGTGGTATTCCATTTTTATATGAGTTGGTACTCTCCATGATCTACCTTTCAGTGGTTAAACTGATTTCTAAAGGAACCTTCTCTGATACCAATTGTTGGATTGCTAAGAGGGGGGGGTGAATCAATAATAGCGTAATTATAATCCCTTTTCTTCAAATGTTATATCAATGTAGAATTTTTATCCAATAATGAGCAGTAAGAAATAAAAAAATCACACACATACACAGTACACCAGTGTTTTAGGTGGAAACCCAAATCGGGATAAAACGACAAAATGCTTTTTCTTATATGTCTTGAAGAATTACATTCATTGGAAGCACCAACTTCCTTTGTTTTCCAGCTGCAACTGGAAAGAGGCTACAAACTCCTAGTTTATCAGGATACAACCTAAGGGAAGCTCCAAATCCCCAATTCTCTAGCTACAATCAGAAGGAGGCTACAACCACCTATGTTCTCCGGCTACAACTGGAAGGTGGCTACAACCACTTATCCTTTCCTTGTCTTGCCACCCTGAAGTAGAAGTAGAATGATGGAACCATTTTCAAATTATCACTATGATATATACCAATGTAAACCTATAACAATAAATATGAATCATGCATAAACCATGCATCAACCTGTACCTCAACCTATAATCAACCTGTACCATAAACAAGTGCATCAACCATGCACCAACCTGTAACAAAAAACCTGTAATCAACCTGTACCATAAACAAGTGCATCGAACCATGTACCAAATATGTACCAATCATGTTTCAACTACTCATCAAATATGACTCATCAATATGTACCAACATCATCAACTATACACCTCATGTATGTGCTAACTCATCAACTATTTGTCTCAACCATGTACTCAACATGTACCTCAACCAAAATCCCTCATCAATTTCATCATCCAAATCTGATTTGTAGCTCTATAATAGACCTGGTGTATATGATCACATTCCTGCAAACCTTCAATAACTTTAACAACAAGAGACTATCATTTTCATCAAACTTTTCTTTAGTCTCACATGCCTAGTTTTGGATTAGTCAACAACCCTAACTTGAAGTAATCATAACTTTGAACCTGCAATGTATAAAGATCTAAAACTGATACAAAGTTTTATTCAGTGTATTTTATGCAATTCCTTCAGGTTTCGCTACTTGGAACCTCTCAAAAAAGGAGTTATAGAAAAAATGGCATACCTTGCTGAATTCTAGCTTATTCTAGAGAGCGACCTTGTAGAGCATGCCCCACACAAAATGTTCATTGAATTGATATGAAAATATTACAAATAATACTATGTACTGTACCCTAATCAAAAAATTTTGTATCACTAAATTTCGATCTGTTATGAATAAGTTATGACATTTTTACCCGAAACACCTGTTTTTGACTAGTTTCAGGACTAGCCACAAACCCTATTTTCCATGGAGTGTAAGTCCCAAAATACAACAAACCATAAGATGAATTGTTTACCACAGATAGTTGGGTATGTTTTCTTATCTGAATAGCAATTTCATGGTCTGAATCATTATAGAAAAAAAATTATAGCAAAAATGGTTAGATGACCTGGAAATAACATACCTTAGAAAGCACCATCAAAAGAATTTATCCTTCCTTGCATTTCAGCCTTCTTTTCTTAACCTTCCCTCAGAAATTTAGCTTATATATCCTTGGTTGCCTAAGACACATATAGATATTCAATATTCTCAAGTGTGATTAAAATGTGAGAGCCTTGCCTCTTATTTATACTCTCCAAGTAGCTTCCTTAAAAACATCTTCTAGGTCACTTGGCCCACTTTCCTTATTTTAGGGTTAACCCACTTCTAATTTCTCCATTAAATTTATTATTGAAACAATTTATTTTTTAT
>ML789814.1:81337-131450 GCA_009831015.1 Picea engelmannii
TGTGAAGTTCTACATACCAGCATAAATGGCATGACATGTACTATCCATATAGAATAGTATTATCTGAAAATATATGATAACTCCTACCATTACCCATCAAACAAACTTGGGTCCATTACCCAAACCTGGGGTCTCCAACTTCTCATGGCCATAACTCTCTAACCGTGAGGAATTATGTGATGTTCCACATAGCACCGGAAATGACATGACAAGAACTATCCATCTAGGATATTTTCCCTGACAAATTCACTTTCCTTCATCTCATTATTCCACAATTAAGCATGGGTTATTTTACTCCACAAAGCGTCTTCCCGTGAGGGGTTTCACCATAAGGGGACCACTTTGGAGTTCATCCATATTTACTTCTTATCAACCATGACAAAACAATAATGAGTCATATTTACATCAAACACTATTAGGTCCATTACCCAAACCTTTTTGTTATGGGTCTTTCTTCAAGGGTTGACATCAATGACAACCAACCTTAATCAACAGGGGAAACCTCAAGTTGGGGAGAAACCTCCAGTTGGGGGGGAACTTCCATTTGGGGGGAAACTTCAAGTTGGGGGGCAACCTCAAGTTGGAGGACATAACCTAGTTTATGGGAAAAGTATACCTAGATTACAATATCAACCTTGGAATCTTCCTTTCCAATGGAACCAACAACCGTTTGGGGAGAAACATCCTCAAGTTAATTCTTTTGTAACCCCTAATCTCGAGAAACCGTATCTAGGTTGTATGAATCCTACTTGGGGTCAAAATTTTCAGTCTAATGCTCCTTTCCAAGGGAATATAATTAATCAAAACCCTTCACAACTGAATCTATGTGGATTGTCTAACTATATACAAACTTCTTATGGTCTTACTAGTATACCTACAGGACTACCTCCTCAAAACTACCAGTTTCCTCAAGTGAATAGACATTTTCCATTTCTTGCTACTTTGGATTTACTGGATTTATCTAGAATTTTGAATGATCCTATTTTACATTCTCCTTACTAGCCTATCATACTGGTCAAATTACCATCTGACATTCCTAAGTTTGACGGTCAATCAGGGGAAGACCTGAATAATCATGTCATGAATTTCAATCTTTGGTGTTAGTCCAACTCATTGATGGATGACTCTATAAGATTACAAATTTTCCAATGGACTCTCATGGGTTTGACAACCAAGTGGTATAGTGAGTTACCGTGAGGCTTATTTAATGCCTTTAATACCCTAGCCATGGATTTCTTAACGCATTACCAATTTCCAATTCGATATGAGACAAGAACTAAAATTTTGAGTTCTTTTAAACAATCCTCTTCCACTCATATTTCTGATCATATCCATGAGAGGAGGAGGAGAAGACACTTAGTCAAAGTTCCCCTTCCTGATAAACTATTGGCTGAGTGGTTTACCAAATCACTCATTGGGCCCATAGCCCGTGATGTCGTCATGGGTGGTTTCGTTAGTGAAGCTTAGGAGATTATTCGTGCTCAATATCTAGATCATGTTTATTCAAAAATGTGCACATTATACGACTTGATCCCTGATGCTCCTTGTCCTTCTACGAATCCTACCCCAACACCTCTAGTAGCTTCTCATGTTGTCGATGGCATGATTAGCACCTTTCATGATGAGACCTAGTCTACAAAAGCCAGTCATACTAATACCAAGTCTACCACTTGTAATGTACAAAATACTCCTACTCCTACTCCTTCCCCTGGTAAAACTTATGAAGTTAATTCAGTTCAATCTACGCCTACCGGTAAAAATCAAAATAAAAAGAAAGGGAAGGGTAAGAATAAGGAGGAAAATAATAATAATCAACAATATGAGAAACCCAAAACACATCCTGCTGATGAAAAGGACAAACATAAACCACGTTATCCTTTCCTTATATGTGGTGACAACCATTATACGAAATATTTTCCACGACATGTTGAGGTTACTAAGTTCCTGTAAGGGACCGAGAAGCCTCCTACACTCATCGTCTTGTCCCAAACTTTTCCTTCTTAGTAGCAGGACCAATTGGTCATTCATGACCAACCTTCTCCCTCTACCATGTCTTATATGCTTATGTGTACTGGTGACTCCAATAAGAATGAAGTTACAGTCGCAACTCGAGCCAAATATTAGTCTCCTTCGAAAGAGAATGTTGATGATTTACCACCTCTGTTGGTTCAACCTCCTCCCCCAACTTCACCTCCAAATGGTCCTCTTCATCTCGAACAACTGGGTATAGATACAGTTCTTCGTCCCCCCCCCAAGGGCATTGTTCAAAATTCTTCATTTAATCCTCACGCACGTGCTTCCCAAAAGTACAGTATTGTAGAAGACCTTGCTCAAGCACCCTATACGATGTCGGCTCTCAAAGTCCTTCAAAGTTGTCCTACTCAATGGAAGGCATTGTTAAAGGCTATTGGTGGAATTGATCCTACCGATACTAATTTAATAATATTTGACTTGGAAGATCATATCCCAAGGCTTCTTCCTCAATTATGATTTTATATCCAAGTTGTTGTGGAAAATAAAAATATTTGTCGAACCGTTATTGACGAAGGAGCCTCGACTTGTGTTATGTTCATCACTTGTTGGAAATCTATTGGCTCTCCTGCCCTTACCAAGTCACACAATACTCTAAAATATTTTAATGGTATGTGGTTTAAACCTTAAAGTGTTTTTTTGTCGTTGTCTATTACGTTAGAAGGTAAGGAGGTTAACGTCGAGGTTGAGGTCTTTGATGCACCTCTTGATTATAACCTTCTACTTGGTCGTAGTTGGATTGACTCCATGCACACAGTTGTTTCTACTCTTTTCTGAGTGTTATGTTTCCCACACCAAGGAAAATTCATTATTGTTGATCAACTGGCCTTCTTTAATTATGATTCACATACTAGCAACGTCCCTTTTATTTCAAAAACACCTCTAGGTTATGAGAATGTCAGTGTGAGTCTTTTAAAATATTCAACCTTGATGGGTACTTTTCCTATTCCATGACCTGATATTACTCTTCCTTTTTTCGCCTCAATTAACATGATCTCAACCTTTGTTCGTGAAATCCCTGAGTCTTATGACCCATGGATAGTATCTAACTTTGGTGAGTATCTTTACGACGGTGACAAAATGCCTTTCATTCCAGTGGAATCATCTTATCAAGCTATTCAATCGAAAACGCCTTATCCTCCTCATCTCTATGATACATCTCTTTATTCGTTCCATGTGATGTTTCCTATTGATGAGATGATCATGTCAGTTATGTCTATGGAAGATACTCCATGGGACGATGGGCATCATCATTTTGTTCTCTTCCTAGAACGTGAGACCATAGAGAGTTACCAATGGATTTTGACTCCATCTACCATTGTTGTTATTTCTTTTGTTCCTCAGTCAACACACGATGTTTTGTATGAAGGGAACTTGAGTAACATTTCACCTACCATCCCTCTTGACATATCGATTAAACTCAGGGTTGTGGAAAATGTTCATATCAGTGCCTCATGTTATATTTATGAGGTTTGCACTTATAAATCCCTTTTCCAAGAATTTCATGATGTTTTTTCCTAGATTTATTAAGAAATGTCTGGTATTGATTCTGATATTGTTGTGCATGAGATTAATACTTACCTGAATGCTAAACTTATTCAGTAGAGACTTTTCCCAGTACATCCACGTAAATCCACTACTATTAAGATTGAGGTTGAAAAAATTATTAAAGCTAGCGTTGTCTATCCTATGGATTTGACTGATTGGGTGTCCAATCTCGTTCTGGTTAACAAGAAACAAGGCACGATCTGCATTTGTGTAGATTATAGGGATATAAACAAAGCTTGTCCCAAGGACAATTATCCAACCCCTTCCATTGACCATATTGTTTACGACTGTGTCGGGAGTGAAATATTCTCCTTAATGGACAGTTTCTCCGTCTATAATCAAATCAATATTTTACTAGTGGATCAACATAAGACTACTTTTATTTCCCCTTGGGGAACCTTCGCATACCAGAAACTTCCTTTTGGTCTAAAAAACATTGGGGCAACTTTTCAGCGCACTATGTATTACACTTTGCATGAAATTAAGCACATTGTATAACCCTATCTAGATGATCTACTGGAGCATTCTATGTGTCATCAAGATCACCTGACACATTTATGGGTCATTTTCCTATGATGTCGTTATTATCACATACATTTGAATCCACACAATTATGTTTTTTTTTTGTGGAATCCGGATGAATTCTTGGTTTTATTGTGTCTATACATGGGATTCACGTAGACCCCTTGAAGGTTGAGTATATTCTTAATCTACCTCCTCCTTCCATGCTATTCCAACTCAAAATTTTGCAATGGAAGGAAAACGTTTTATGTCGATTCATCCCCAATTACACTAAATTCATGAAAGGATTTACTCGGATTCTCAAGAAGGTTATGATTTTGTATGGGACAATAATACAAACAAAGCCTTCAAGGCTTTAAAAATTTCCTTAACCCATACACCACTATTGTTCCCACCTGATTATAGTCGATATTATTTTCTGTACTTAGTTGCTTTGGACTTTAACATTGCTATGGTTTTAGTCCAAGAGGATGATTCACACGATGAACATGTTATATACTATTTGAGTCAGAGTCTCAGGACTACTGAAACCAAATATTTACATGTGGATAAATTGGACTTGACAGTTGTTTATGTTGTTCAATGTTTTCATCACTAGATCTTATTACACAGAACCACAGTCATTTCCAATTACAACCCCATGCAACATATCCTTACTCGACAGTTGATGGGGAGAAAGTACTCTAAATGGATCATTATTCTATAGGAGTTTGATTTGTAGTTTGAACACGCCAAGTCAAAGAAGTATTTGGTTTTTACTGAATTGATATGTGGCCTTCCCTCTACTGAGACAGAAAGTGTGGCAGAGGATTCCTTACTTGACGAATCCCTCTTTCTGATCAGTTTTGATGATGTATGGTACAAAGATATTATCATCTATCTCCAAACCCAAACTTTCTAGCCTTATCTTTCTAGTACAAGTCGTCAATGTATCCGGTATCAAGCCTTTCAATACATCATCCTGGGTGATACCCTCTACTGTCGTGGTATTGATTCCATATTTCGACAATGTCTCACCTATGATGAAGCTAAGAAATATCTGAATGATTGTCACTCTTGAGCTTGTGGTGGTCATATGTCTGGGTCTGCCACTGCCCAAACTATCTTACGAGATGGTTATTTTTGGCCTTCATTGTTTAAGGATTGAATTACTTCCATCCAGAAATTCCACGCTTGTCAAACCTACAACAATAAGATCCGATCTCACCATTCTCCTCTTCACCCTGTATTTTTTGTTGGTCCATTCGCTAAATGCAGCATTGACTTCATGACATGTAACCCTCACTCAGCCGGGGGGCATGGATACATTATTGTAGCTGTGGATTATTTCACTAAGTGGGATGAGGCAATGCCTACATTTGATAATACTGGGAAAACTACAACGTTATTCATATTCAATCATATCATTACTAAATTTGGTTTCCCTCAAGCCATCGTTACTAATCAGGGTAGTCATTTTTGTAATTTCATGATGTCTAAACTTACTGAGAAGTTGTATCTTTGACATGAAAAATCAACCCCCTATTATCCATAGGCCAATGGCTAGGTTTAAGAAATTAACAAATTTCTCACTACTATGCTTCGACGGATGGTATCAATTCATAAGTCAAATTGGCACACAATATTTTTCTCATCATTGTGGGCCTATCGGACATTTTTCAAGTCTACCATGGGATTCACACCTTTCCAATTAATATATGGTATCAAATCAATTTTTTCGATTCAATGTGAAGTCCCATCTTTGAAACTAGTCGTCGAACCTCTCCCTAATACCTCTGCTGAAGAGGAATGTATTTTTTATTTGATGCAATTAGATGAGACCCATTGTGATGCTTCCTTAGTCATTGAAACGTACAAAAAATGTGTTAAAGCCCAATATGACAAGCATGTCAAACCACGTGTTTTTTCTAAAGGTGATCTAGTTCCTCTTTACGAGCAAGATCGTAACTTACTATGGGCCGATAAATTCAATCCCATGTGGTGGGGTCCTTATATTGTGAAATGCATGTTGGAGAAAGGGGATTATGAGTTGGTGGATTATGATGGAATCCCTTTGAGTGAACCCATAAATGGGCTTTACTTGAAGAAGTATTATGCTTAAATCATTTTTTCATAAGTGTTGTGTATTTTTAGTGTATCATACTCTTGTGTGCTTTTTCATTTTTGGTTCCACCTTTTGACTTCTTACCTTGCATTGTTCTTGGTTTCCAGATGTTGGTGTCCTCGCTACCTTACATTTTCTTCACTGATGGCGCTAGTCGAAGTACTCAAAACTTAGCATTTGTTTATTGGGCAATCTATGCACCTACGAATGACTTAATAAGCCTACATGGTGTTTTCCTTGGTCATGCAACTAAAAATATCATGGAATGCAGTGAAGTTATTGAGTTATTGACTGATGTTGTTTCACTCGGAATCTGTCATCTTATTGTATGACTCAATTCATAGTTAGTAGTACTACAGTTGAGTAACGTTTATTCTATTTGAAGTCCTACTTTGTTAAGGGTATATTTACAAATTTGCCTCTTGGAACGTCATTTTGACTACATTGAATATCAACACATTCCTAGATGTCTAAATACATTAACAAATGCATTGGATAATTATGTGTTATATAGAGATTTGAGACATTTATAAAATCCAATCACAGTTTGTACATAAAACAAGCCAGTAGGAGCCTTATATTCATAACGATAAAATTTTACAAAACGTGTTTTTGTCTGAAGACCAAAATATAAAAAAATTGAAGCTCATGTCTTCATACACAAAAAGAATCAAGGATGCTACTCTCTATAACAAGAGACTTCCCATGCTACTATATGGAGTAGTCGACTGATGGAGGAAGATATGCCCACTGTGTGGTGTTGGTAATGCCTCGGGAGCTCATCCAGAGTAGCATCAGGGACATGCATGGTTAGTCCCTCCAGGTTTTGTTCCACAGCCTTGAGGTCTGCAGCATCCACTCCTGCTGTAACACCTCTCTCTCCCTTCCTCTGGATGGGATATTATCTCAGCGGCCGATAAGGTCCCACATTGTTGTTGGGAAATAATACCCTACGGACTAGCAAACTAGGGTCTGATTTGCATGCAGATTTTGACCTCAAAGAAATGACCTTTTAACCTACCACCCAAAACATGAACCCCTCTTTCAAGACACCTGCATGGAAAGGAACTACTAACCTTTTTATTGATGTTTGGTGTATATCCTCCATTGCGCTTTTTCCCACTTCCTTGCGCTGCTCCTTCCAAAGTTAACCTGCAATCAAGACAAAAACACTACGCATGCATGCTATTTTTCTACTTGAGGGTTAGAAATTAAGCATAAATTGCATAAATCATAAATAACTCATGCATTGGGATGGGAAAAGTATTCTTTTTATTATTTTCAAAATGAATCAACTTACAATAGAATTCGAGACCGGCCACCGCTCCTTGATCCTAATCCTGGGCTCCTCCTCTTCTTTGTCCTCCAACTGCTTTGCGTTAATTCTCCTTAGGCTTGAGGAAAGGCTAAAGGGTTGGGACAAATGGACTTGGCAATTGGGCAAAGTTTCTTTGCTATATTTTTCCTCCTCCAAATAGTACCCCTACCCCTTCTTTTATAGGCTAGAAGGAGCTAGGGTTTTGGACGAACTCTCGGCCATGCATGGCTGGGAGTTTCAGTTAACTGACCCATAGCTTTTTGTCCCATCGGAAACTTTCCTATTTTTGTGCTTTGTTAGGTAAATGTGGGTTGTAGTAGGCCTGTTAGCATTCAAGCTCATGCAGTAGTAGGCCTGCCAACATTCCAATGCATGCAGTAGTGGGTTAGGGTGTGTGTGGTTTTACCTAAGAGGATTTTCAAAGAGGTTTCTCAGCAGATGATTTGGCAATGAAGGGAAGTGAATTGGCCTGATGCCAAGTAAGCATGTATGGTGCAATTTAGGGTTATAATAGATGCCCCCTAATGTGTGAGGTCAGAATAGCATCTGATGGCCAAAATACATTACCAATTCTTTACCAATCTGTACTGATATGTTGAATGAGTGAGCCCAAGAATCAGGAATCAGGAGGTGTCGTCTGCAAAATAAAAAATGTCTCACCGCGGCGGGCATACCCATGCTTGGGATAAAATAGAACCATGGCTACTAATCAAATACACTGTAGATCCATGTCAAATAACTATAAAGAGTAGCCACGAATAATACACAGCGGAGCTACATCTTGAAATCAGAAAGATATACATATAAAGTATCCATCTCCCAGAAGCTGATTCGGCCTGATGGTTGTACTTCAGAGCTTGAGCAACAACTTCAAAATCTTCTAAACTCAGGTAGGAGTGTAACATGAGTGTACGGATTCACTACCCAGAGGTCTTCGATGGCTCGTCGGTTATGGACTTGATAATCTTGATGATCAGACTGAAGGCTTCAGTGATTTCGAACAAGAACTCGATTGGACGTTCAGGATGGTCGAGTATGCGGACAAGAGACATATTGCAGAGGGGCCGACTCAGGCTCAGTGAAAAACTTCCCTTGGATAATAGAACGACAAGTGATAGGACTCAGACAACATATATGTTAATCATAAGTCTACGAAGCAGGAGGCAACGCAAACTCTCCATATATTTGGAAGAGTAACAAAATGGTGGAGGACACAACTCTGTATAGTGAGCAAAGCTTCCGAAGGTCGTACTCCCATAGTCTGATGAATCAAACAGACATATGTGCTTTATCCAAGGGTGACTCATTATGTTCCCAATAAAGAAAATACTTTTCCCATCCTCTTTTTGGGGTATATTTGATTTTTTTGTTCTTTTTGATGATTTTGAAAAAGAATAAAGGAATATTACATTACAATGGAGGAACGAGTACTGCAAACATACAAGCTCAAGGCATAAGGACAAGACTGATGTTCTAGGGAAATGATACTCAGGAAAAATCCTCCAGTGGCCAAAGGTGTTAAGACGCAGAAGCAAACTGTTACAAGGCTGATGGGTAAGATATGCAAATGCAGTTGATAGAACACACAATGGTAACGTCCTTCGATGTAAGTTTAACGAGCCCAGAGAAGGGAAGCTTGGTGGTTTTTTCATATTTAGAGAGTCTGAAAAAGCATATAAGCAAACTCCATTGGGGTACCTTTTTCGACAATAGTCTAGTCAGTTCGAAAAAGGGGTAAACTAGCACCGATTAGACGTCAATTCAAAACCATTTTAACGAGTGTGAAAAGGACAAGATCACTCGGCTAATTTTTCACTTTTAAGGAGTCTGAAAAAAGATTAACTATGACTCCGTCAGGAATGTTCTTCTGGACCATTTTAATGAGTGTGAAATAATAAGGTCACTCGACGATATTTTCAATTTTAGGGAGTCTGAAAAGAGATTAACTATGGACTCCGGGGGAATTTCTTTTTCGTAAATTTAGTCCCTCAGGCCCGAAAAAGGAATAAAATTATACCTGAGGATACTCTTCTAAAGAATGGGAATTCAATAGAGTTTTCCTTTGTTCATTCCATTGACCATCCAGACCAAAAAAGGGGTAAACTATCGTTGGACAGACGTGACTTCAAATTTCAGTTTAACGAGTGTGAAAAGCCACAAGATCGCTCGGCAATCTTTTCATGTTTAGAGGGTATGAAAAGGGCTTAAAGGGAGACCCGTTATGTTTTGGGAGTCCGGAGGGTAATACAAAGAGTGAAAAAGACCCATGCAAATGAGGCTCAAACTCATATTCAGGAAAGACTATACGGACTCCCGATCCTACAATGTTGTTATAAATGGCATGGACACCATAATGCAACCAGGACCTACCTAGGGAATCCATGTTTTGGTAAGCTCTACCACCAAGTTGCGACACTTCTAGAGTAGATATGACGGTTCTGTGTCACAACCAGATGGGATCGATCCTATATCATAAGAACAAAAGGAAACGAGATGCAACAGTTGGGATGAAATCCTACCCTATATGCTCAAGTTGATTTTTGAAGAAATAATTTTTTTTATGGACCGTCAATACTTTTTTTTTTTTTTTTTTCGAAACTCAATAAAAATTGTCCCAATACCTGATCAAATCCCTCCCATATAACTCCTGGATCACTCAAAATGGTTTTTAGTATAAAGAAACTGATAAAAGGGGCCCAAAAAAGTGACAAAAAGAGGCCAAAAAGTCTATAAATAGAAGCTGGCAGCTCATTATCACCATTGCTGATTTGGAAATTGACTCTGGAGCCAAAAGACCCCCTTTTCCAAAGATCGTGATTTCGGGAGTTACGATGGACGAAACAGACTTCTTCTTGGACCAAGTAAGTACAAACTCCCTTGTCTTGCAATTCCATACTTCTTTTCATGTTTTTTAGTTGATTTTTGGGGTGGGCGTCGACCTCCAAAAGGTCAGCCCTAGGAAAACACGGGTTGTCCAGGGACAGCCCGTGGGTACCTGCGAATGTCGTCTCTATAGGCCGCGGGTACCCCCCTCCCCGCGCGCGGTGAAAAAACCATGATTACAAGTATTGACCCTCCCCTTCTTCTTTTTTTGCGTGTTGGCAGGATGTATGTTCAATGGAGGGAGAGGGAGCACGAGGCCACCAATGAGTTAGTGGCTGCAGATCCAAACATTGTGGCCATACTGACATAGTGTGGTTTAGTGAAATTCTTTTTATGTCCATTCATGTGCGTGCAACCCAGGCTATTGAATGTCCTGGTTGATTACAGGCACCCTGATGCAGAGACGTTCATGCTAGAGGGGAAATCCTTGGTGCCCACCACCAAGGATATTTACTTCTTGACTGGCCTCTCGAGGAGAGGGGAACCAGTCAACTTTCAGCCTTTTCTTGCGGGGCCGAGCAAAGTCTCGGAGCTTATCGATGAGTACTGTGTGGTTGGGACCGATCACAGGACTTCCTCAGTACCCGTTAGTAGGATCACCAGCCTCACCCTCCAGACTATTCTATCTCTTATAGGGCGGATTACCGGTTCAGCAGCCATGCATCAGGCTTCGCGTGCACAGATGAACTGTGCGATCCAGTGCGTTAATGCACACATTTTTTATTGGAGTACCACATTATTAGAGTGCATGAAGAGTCAGTTGATAGCTTGCATACAGCGGACACATAGGAACTTCAGGTTTGGGACCATCCTGTGTTCGTTCTTCTTTGAGAGAGTTCTGTGTTTTAGTCCTCGACTGACAGTACAAGGACATCTGGCCACTTTCCACATAGTATGCAGATGGGTAGCTTTACTTCCGCGACAGGGTGGTGGAAGGACCGTAGAGGCCTTCAACGATGACTTTTTTGTTTGGCTGTCATGGTAGATCCCGACTATTGAGGACTACCCATATGCGGGGATTTATTTTTTCAGAGATCCAGCGATACGAGTGCCTCCTGGTGAGGAGTGAGGGGAGATGGGTAAGTCTCCACCTATAAAGTTTTTTTGTTTGCATATGTAATTTTTATGTCTTTTTTTATATATATATCATGTTTTTGTATACCAGATTTTTTGATGGGTGAATATTTATTGCATGCAGATGTGGGACCCGTGCGACCTGCCGAATATGCAAGGAACAGGCGTCACCCACAGCCAAAAGCCGCAGTTGCCGCCGCTAGAGGAGCTGCAGTAGCCGGGAACCTCCTAGCAAGAGAGGCCGAGAGAGTCCTAAGTCATATTGAGCGGAACTTCACTACGCTCACTCGCACAGTTCCCATGGCAGAGATAGAGGACCTACCGCCCTCCATGCAGACTCATGTTGTGGGGGCACCTCGGACATGGATCTGATTGTTTAGGCATTTAGCCTAGGCTGTACATGATTATAACAAGGCCCACAGGCCCTGAGCAGACTTTTAAACTTTTTATGTGCCACGAGCACCTTATTGTATATATATATTTTGAGGGCATAAGCCTGGTGACTCGTTATTGTTCCCACTTTTTGAGGTGCTTGCGCCCATCTATGTACTCTGAGGATTTTATGATGTTTATATATGATTTTTTATCTCTTTTGTGTCTTATGGATGATGTGTACAAAAATGTATTTACATGTTTATGTTCATGATCCTTTTATATGTGAGCAAGATGCTAATCTAAAATGTGATTAGCTAGAGTATCCATGATTTGATTTAGACTCCTAGGAACATGAAAATATGTAATATAATCAAAGTTGCATTCCAAGAGACGTACCCTAAGGAATCGTCGGTGTAACATTGGGTCGTGAACCTGGTATATTCTATTTAGTTGCGATACAACCAGTTGAGCGACTAGATAGACCCAGAGACGAGATATACCCAATGAAAAAGCATCACGAAGCAACTCAATAACTGTACTATACTCAACAACATTATTCGTGGTGTTACCTAAGAATATTCCTTCGAAAGATAACAACTGACCCTGTGGTGTAAAGATCACCCAAGCTGCAGAGGCAAGCCTCCACGTGTGTCGACTAGCATCGTCCGCATACCCAATGAACACTTCAGACTCACTTGACATCTGCCATAGTGACGAAAGATAACATCAATGACACGTCCATAACATGTTTTTCAAAATAAATGTAAAAAAGTAATAGCACAAAGACTATACATATGTTACAAAAAGTTACCCACAGTGACCATTCTATGAGTAATACTTCTTGAGGTAGAGCCCATTTCTAGGCTCCTCCAAAGGATTCCCCTCAAAATCAACCAAACGATAAGCACCCTTCTTTAACACCTCTTTAATAATGAAGGGTCTGAACCACATGGGTTTAAACTTTCCTGCCCCTAGGGGGTCCTTATCTTGGTCATAGACCAGGACAAGGTCGCCCTCAGAAAAATTCTGAGGATGAACGGACCTATCATATTGCCACTTGACCTTATGTTTATGAGCCTCGTTGGCTAGGGCCGCATCGCGACGCTGCTCATCAAGCTACTCAAGGTGTACTAACCATTCTTCAAGCGGAGAAGTGTCTGGCAATAACTGTACTACCAATTTCAGAGATGGGATTTGACATTCGATGGGAAAGACTGCCTCCAGCCCATAAACGAGTTGGAAAGGTGAGAAACTGGTTGCAGTCTTAACTGATGTTTGGTAAGCCCATAATGCTGAGTATAACATCAAATGCCAGTTTGACTTGGATGAGTTGATAGTTCACTGTAGAATCGTCTTAAGCGTTTTGTTCATAGCTTCCACCTGCCCATTGGCTTGGGGTTAGTAAGGTGATGAATGTTCCTGTCGTAACCCAAGATTTGACGTTAACTCGGTCATCATTTGATTCTGAAAGTGACTACCATGGTCAGTGACAATCTCTCTCGGGACGCCGAACCTTTCTATAATCTGGTTGAATAAGAAGAGAGTTGCAGTCTCTCCGTCATCTTTAAACGTCAGCATAGCTTCAACCCACTTCGTGAAGTAGTCGACAACTACGATGATATAGTGGTTCCCCCTTGTGGATGGGGGGTTGCATGTAGTGTAATCAATCCCCCACTTAGTGAAGGGACCACCTGTGATGACAAGAAACATAGGAGTTGGATGTGCCCTCATCTTCCGTGAGAAGATTTGGAACAGATGGCACTTCTTGACCGACTCGATACAATCTTTGATAAGCGTGGGCCAAAAGTAACCTGCCCATAGAATATTTTGGGTTGTTTCCAACATAGATAAGTGAGCGCCACAAGCTCCTGTATGAAAATCGTTGAGCACTATGAAGGCCTCCTCATGAGTGAGACATCGACGTAAGATGCAGTCTACACCTCTCTGATACAACGTATCATTGAGTATGAGATAATTCTTAGCCTGATGGCGTATCTGTCGATGCTCATCATGAGAAGAAGAGGTGGGGAACTTCAAAGTCTGGAGATAGATCAGTATATCTCCGTACTAGGGGTCTGACGATTCAATCAAAAACATATCCCCCCGGATAGGCGATTCCTCAGGCACAACATCACTTGACTCAATCGTAAGTTCTGAAATAAGTTCTGCGAAGACCAATGACTTCTTGGACTTTGTTGAAATGAAGTCTAAGTCAAATTCTTGGAGGATGACCATCCATATACTAATTTTTCTACCGATAACTCGTCGTGTCAACATGTACTGGAATGGATTCACGACGGCAAYGACGGTGGTCTTGCGAAACAGAACATAATGACGAAACCGTTGAACAACATGAACTTCCGCCAACGCAAGTTTTTCTAGATGGGAATAATTAAGTTCTGGTCCTACGAGGCCTCGGCTTAGGTAATAKATCATGTATTCGTAAAATGAATCATCTTCCTAAACTAAAAACATACCTATAGTTGACTCTACGGCAGCCAAATATAATAGGAAATCCTTGTTATAATTAGGTGGTYGTAGYAGAGGCGTGGTTATGAGGTTGTGCTTTAATGCGTCGAAAGAGCGTTGAGTGGCTTCGTCCYAGAAAAAGGGAACATCTTTCTTCAGTAAACGCATAAAGCCCTTGGTGATTTCGGCATAGTTGGCGATGAAGCATCGTAAGAAGTTCACCTTCCCTTGAAGACTTTGAAGTTGTAAAATTGTGTGTGGGGGGGGGAAACTGAGTGATTGCCTCCACCTTAAGAGGATCCACCATGATCCCTGTTGTTGATACAATGAAACCTAACAAACGTCCTGACGTGATGAAAAAGCTGCACTTGTTGGGATTCAAGTGAATCCTGAAGTAGCGACAGCGCTCGAATATTAGTCTGAGGTGCATAGGATGATCCTTGCGCTTGCGAGAGTGTGATGCTAAATCATCTAGATAAGCGTCGACTATATGCTTGAGGTCATGAAATGCAAAAGACATGGCCCGCTGAATAGTGGCTCCAGCATTCTTGAGGCCAAAAGGCATCTTACGATAGGCAAATGTACCCCACGAACAAATGAATGTCATTTTTTGTTGGTCCTCAGGTTTGATTTGGATTTGATTATAGCCCGAAAAACCATCCATGAACGAAAAGGCTTCACAACCGGCACATTCATCAATGATCTGGTCGATGAATGGGGTTGGATAATTATCTTTTGGACATGCCTTGCTCAAATCACAGAAATCAGTACATACGTGAATCGTGCCTTGTTTTTTATCGACCGGCACGGGGTTTGACACCCATTGAGTCAGATGAATAGGGTAAATGAACCCTGCCTTGAGCAATTTCTCAACCTCACTCTTGATGGCTACTGCTTTCTTAGGATTAAATGGATGAATTTTTTGTCAAATAGGCCTGGCATCAGGATACGTTGTGGTTTCATGTTCCACTATTTTCGGATCAATACCTGGCATTTCCTCGTAAGAACAGGAAAAAACGTCGTGGAATTCTTTGAAAAGATCCGTGTAAATCTGAATCTCTTCGGGGGAGCAATCCGATCTGACAAAGACATTCTCCACGACGCCAGGGTTTCGGGAGATTTTAATAGGTATCTTTTCAGTGATAGTCGCCATATTTCCCTCAGCATAAATTTCCTATGTAGCTAAGAGTTTAATGGGACACGGCCGATCTCCCATCATGGTGATAGTGAATTCCCTTGCCTCAATTCTGTGTAACTCTGGGAGAAAATATGATCTGTGATGAAGATCATCCCAAGGTTTGTCCGGACTAGTCATTGCTTTGATTATTGCTTCATCAGAAGGCAAAACTAAGTCTAACGAATTGGTAGTGGCAAGAGAATCCTGAGGCCAAATAGGCTCTGGAAGTGGATCCAACTCTTGTGCGGGAGTCGGATAAGGGTTAGTTGAAGCTTGTTGGACTAAAGAGTACGCTACTTCAGCATCCGACAAGGGCATGGACATGCCAGAGTGCCCTGTCTCATCCATCATGGCTGATGGGGAAGGAAGAATCCATGGATCCTCAAAGTAAGTCATGCGAAACGACGAAACATAAAAAATATCAGCCTTGTGGGGACTCGATATAAACTTGACATCGTTATGAGGAGGTGGGTAATCAAAGGTACCCATCAAGGATGGGCACAAACCGACTCCTATGTTAACGACACTGGGCTGAGGATTATCAATCATGGGAACCGTGGATGCCCCCAAGGCTGGGTCAGGTCGAGAGAAGGACAATTGATCAATGGTCACTATCCGACCCTCATGTGGAAACAACAAGACTCGAAAAACTGTAGCAACCACAGCTTGCATAGCATAAGTCCAACTCCRACCTAACAAGAGGTTATAGTCGAGGGGAGCATCGACTACCTCTACTTCAACGCACACGGTCTTCCCTCCTAACTGCACAGGGAAATAAGGAACGATACCATGTGGTCGGAAAGAACGACCGTCGAACACAGTGAGGAGAGTAGGTGATGGAGACAAAGCGGGCTGACCAATGGCTTTCCAACATGCTAATGACATAACGCAAGTCGAAGTGCCCTCGTCGACCACTGTGCATAATATATTTTGTGTAAAAGTTTTTGTGGGATGAGCCACTACTATCTGAAATGCGACGTGGTAAGGTAGACGAGGTTTCAAGTCAGTCGTATCTAACATGATGGTACCTGGGTTACAAGTCTCAGTAGAGCCTAAAGCAGTCAACAAGGCTTTCCTCTTAGCAAGGAAACTTTGGAGGACCTCCAAAGCGGACATTGCACAAGGGGTTTGTGATAAATCTTCTACCACAGAGTAATTCTGGGTGGCTCTTGCGTTTGGGTTGTGAGAAACTTTCTTAAATGCACCCTTTAGGATGTGTGTCATTGTTTCACCCAACGTCTTCTCGATCTATAGAGGAAGAGATGGGATCTCGGATTCTTTACCCTTCTCAGAGGCGCTTGGTTTACTATAGTTGTGTGCTCTAGTCATTATTAAAGCATCACCCCTAACCACATATACGTTCGCGGATGAGGAACTGTTTGGAGGAGGGCAGGTTTCCTGGCTGCCCCCTTCGACACTTGTAGAGGCTTGAGTTAAATTTTTCCTATGCTAAAAGGGATTAGTCAACATGGCTTGTTGTTGTTGTGTGACAAACTTTTGGGTCTCTGCAAGTTGAGGACATAGATGGGTCGGGTGGTCTTCTGCACACAAGTTGCACGGATACCTCACCTTCTGTTTTTTCTGTAATTCCCTCGCCAGCATTATCAGTGGGTTTTTTATCCCCCTTACCCTTCTTGCGTTGTTTTTTCTTTCCTTCAGGCTGCTGGGGGGCCTTTGGGTTAGTCATCTGCACAGAGTGTACTTCCGATGGTTGGGTAGGAGGAGCAGCCAAAGCAGTAGTTTGGCTGGTCGCTAAGTGTTGTATAGATAATTGTTGCAATTGTTTTGTCAATTGCTCAGCGGGCTTGGTTTGTGCCGAACCAATGATACCATCGGCATGTGGTCCATCTCTCTGTCTAGTTTTATCCAGTATTGATCGTGGTGCATCCTGCAGGATGTTGTATAATAAACCAGACTGAGAATAGATGAGCTCGAACTATTGAGCCCTCATGATGGAATCTTCTTTGGAGAAAACCCCAGAAGTTGTGACGTCTTTGGATAATTGCAGTACTAAAGACTTAAGGAACCACTCAAGCAGGAATGCTGGTGGAACTGGTACTTTAATTAGACTCTTTCGACGTCTCCACTCTCATATATGATCAGAGATATGGTCCGTTGTCGTCTGTTCTAAATTGGCAAGCAGCTCTGTGCCGACGTCGCATCTCACAGGTAATTGGAAATGGTTAAGGAAATCCATTGCCAGTTCGCCAAAAGAAGAATATCACGAGAGATCAAGCTTGATGTACCATTTCGCGGCACTCCCGATAAGAGTGTGTTGAAACAATCGCAACTGGATGGAGTCATCTTTCAATGAGTTATATGAACACCAAATATGGAAAGTAGTCACGTGATCACCTGGATCTTCGTTAGTCTTGGCCTCGAACTTTGGAATGTCTGAAGGAAACTTCGTTGGCATAGGAGGCCAATGTGGATCATGGAAAATAGGATCATTTAACAACCATGTCAAATATGGCAAGTGTAACATTGCCAAGAATGGTAGTTTATGTTGCTGCTGGTATCCTGGGAAAAAGGGTCCTGGAGTTTGACTAGCACCAAGTTGCCAGGAAAAGTTTGGCTGTTGGCCCGGATTCTGGTAGAAACCATGGCCCTGACCAGCATAATGGTTTTTCATATGTGGAGACATCATTGGCTAATTCCCCATAAAGGACATAGGATGTTGGGCATTCATCGTGTTTGACAGACTTTGGGAAGGATTACCCCATGTCGGTCCTGATGGGAGAGGCATAGAAGTCTGTCCAGGGTTCCATTGACTGTGGAAAGAATTACCCCAGAACGGCATTTCAGAGGAAGGAACGGATCCTTGTCCTGAGTTCCAAGGTCCTGCTATATGTGCCCCCGGTGCAGGAATATTACCCTGTGCCGGAGTAGACTGTCCAAATATGGGGGTGCCCCCAGATGGGAAGGCAGTGGATGCGAAAGTGTTGTTACCAAACATCCCATTCCAAACAAACGGTTATGAACCTACCGACAGAGTTTGCGCAGGTGTTCCTTGACTCTCGGCTCCAAATGAACTCGTGTGTGCAGCCTTCCCGGTGAACTGTTGATGCAGACCACCAAGCGAAGGGGACGAAGGATAGATAGGACCTCCAACGTAAGGAAAAGAATTAAAAGGGACAGGAATGCCCCCAAATTGACCTTGTAGAGGAGCGTTAGAGCTCCCTACCCCCAGACCCAAAGTCTGTAAAGTGGAGTAAGTGAGTGCAGGACTTGTACCTGAACTAGGCATACCATATGAGAATGGAGGGCCTGTCGCACTAGGTGTGAAGGGAGGTGTGGTCTCCGCGATAGATGGGGTCGGTCCACTGTGCAACATAGTTGCAGCTGAGACCGTAGTGGCTCAGCCCGAAGACGACAAGTTAGGAGATGCTTCTCCTGTGGTAGCAATGGTGGTGGGAATGGAAGAATTCCCAGAGGAAGTAACAGTGTTTGGTTCCATAATTGTGTGAGGCACTGACAGGCATTCATAAAACTAGATAGGTACAATGATCGATGGCCAAGTATCAGTGGTTGGGGTTTCAACCGAGCCAAGATTGGCGATTGATTCCTCTGGGAGTTGTTTGGGCACAATGGTTTGTAACCCGGTTGCTTCGAAAGAACCTTTTTGGTCTAGCTTCCGCCTCAATGGTGGCAGGGGTGGCTCCAGTATAACCGGCAGCAGGCCCAAGAGCCTTTGTGATCAGTGGAGCTTGGGATCCTCCACTATGTGAGAAGATCCAAGACACGCTAAGGTATTCTACACGATCAAACAGTAACACACACTAAAAAAAAATCCCCTACGAGATAAGACAAGCAATCACTAACTATTTGGAAGAACAGTTACAACAACCAACACTAGAGCAACTTACCGGTGCAAGTGCAACTCGAAAATGGAAGCACCCTCCAGGTATACTTTGCAAGGCGTGGCTCGATGTCTGTCCTAGGTACCACGGTATACCCCCGCAGTCACCTGTGTATGTCACTAAAAAAGATTGGCAACTAGTTTTCCAACACGCGAACAATCACCAGGCAGGTACAGTCGATAGTCAGGTAGACCACAATGAGCAGGGTATCAAGCCCAAAACCTGTCTAGGGTATCGAGAGAAAATGGTCCGGAAGAAAACTGAGGACCTCGAACAGATTTGAGATCCACGAATCTCCATGGCAAATGCAAACGAAGGAATCCCAAGACAAATCCTCGATATGTGTTCTCCACTATGCTCGGTCCAGCTTTGGAGTGGTTATCTCCGCTACCTTTCCCTATGCGACCTCGTGTTTATCCCCTGTGTTAGAGGGGGGTCCCGGATAACTTCCACGTAACTAGACTTCTACACTCCCTATCACAGACTCCAATGTTTGGTTTTGAGTGGCCTTGGAGAGTTTCCTCTCCAACCTATTCCAAGGCCCTAGTCCTGAGCTAGTGTATGAACCCTACAAACAAAAGGTCTAATAGATTTTAAATTAGCATTGCTTTTATGGGATTTTTTACGTCACAAGGTATGAAGGTGAAACTGATGGTTTGTAAAGACTCAAAGCAAAAACGAATGAAAAATGTTGGAAACAAAAACTTTTACTAAATGCAAAAATCAACAACTTTTCTCAAAGAAAGACTTCATTTCTTTTCAACTTTGCTAAGATTTCATGCAGCAAACATAAAGGAATTTTCACTCAACTATGAGCTACTTATGCTCTAAATGCACTTCCAAAACTTATGAACAAAAAGACTTCTCCCTAGCTATTGATGCAACAACACAATCTTCAAACAAAGAAGAAAATGAAAAAGCGACATATATTTTTTTTTATTTGAGAGCTAAATGAAGCAACAAAGGGAAAATGCCGACAAGCACAAAACCAAGAAAACAAAATAAAAATTCTGGCTTAAAGCGCAGATCGCAAAGAAACAGAGTAAATACACACACTAGCAAACGAGAAAGCACTGCTTCTTACGCTTGTCTAAAAACCATAAAACACAATTTTTTTCTTTTTGTCTTTTCTATCAATTATCAACTAAGAAAAACCAGGCTAAGGGTAAGAGGCCCTAACCTACTGACTGTGCAACCCTAGACTCAAACCCCTGAGAGGAACACTTCTCACCACAAGAAGGGATGACTGCCCTACCCTGATTGAGAAGAAACTTGTCAAGCCCGCTATTGTCACTGAAACAACATGCGTTCAAACGCATGCTGACCTACAACAGCATGCGGGTACCCGCGGGCTAAACTTGTACAGGCCGTGTGTATGTATAAAATCCAAGAAAAAACTAAACACAGGAAGTCCATACCTGGAAGAGGCCTCTGGTATTGATGACCAGGGTCTCTTGAAGGTTGGGATGCTTCTTCCCACAGAAAAGAAAAATAATTACAAAGAATAAAAAAATGCAATAAAGAAAACTGAGACAAGACTATGAACCAGCAAGACTCAGACAGGATCTAGAAATCCCCTTGAGAATGTATAATTCTGACAGGGAAGAGGAGGAATGCCTCTCAAGATCTCTGACTCCTACACGCTACTAAAACCTCTATAGCAGGCGTTCAAACGTGGGCTGTAGAAGGTTAGGGTGCGGGTCACACACATGCAGGCCTTCTACAGGCCACGTGTACCTCTGTGTGTCCCGATAATTACCGTCAAGAAACAATCAAGGAAAAAACCGGTATAAAGAACTAGGTTTCCTGCTAGCTCTGACCTAACAGAAAATAGACAAATAAATAAACATAAAATCTAATCCTTTAAACTACCCAAAAAAATCAACTAAATCTGGAAACCCCAAGAGTAAAATCCCCAGTGGAGTCACCAATTCTGTTGTTGGGAAATAATACCCTACGGACTAGCAAACTAGGGTTTGATTTGCATGCATATTTTGACCTCAAAGAAATGACCTTTTAACCTACCACCCAAAACATGAACCCCTCTTTCAAGACACCTGCATGGAAAGGAACTACTAACCTTTTTACTGATGTTTAGTGTAGATCCTCCGTTGGGCTTTTGCCCGCTTCCTTGCGCCGCTCCTTCCAAAGTTAACCTACAATCAAGACAAAAACACTATGCATGCATGTTATTTTTCTACTTGAGGGTTAGAAATTAAGCATAAATTGCATAAATCATAAATAACTCATGCATTGGGATGGGAAAAGTATTCTTTTTATTATTTTCAAAATGAATCAAATTACAATAGAAGTTGAGACCATCCACCTCTCCTTGATCATGATCCTGGGCTCCTCCTCTTTTTTGTCCTCCAACTGCTTTGCATTAATTCTCCTTAGGCTTGAGGAAAGGCTAAAGGGTTGGGAAAAATGGACTTGGCAATTGGGCAGAGTTTCTTTTCTATATTTTTCCTCCTCCAAATAGTACCCCTACCCCTTCTTTTATAAGCTAGAAGGAGCTAGGGTTTTGGACGAACTCTTGGCCATGCATGGCTGGGAGTTTCAGTTAACTGACCCATAGCTTTTTGTCCCATCGACAACTTTCCTGTCTTTGTGCTTTGATAGGTAAACGCAAGCTGTAGTAGGCCTGCCAGCGTTCAAACTCATGCAGTAGTAGGCCTGCCAGCGTTCCAACGCTTGCAGTAGTGGGTTAGGGCGTGTGTGGTTTTACCTGAGAGGATTTTCAAAGAGGTTTCTCAGCAGATGATTTGGCAATGAAGGGCAATGAGTTTGCCTAATGCCAGGTAAGCATGTATGGTGCAATTTAGGGTTATAACACACATCTGCATTGATAAGAGCATTTGATTAAGTCATCAGATAAATAACACAAAAAACATGTTATATCATTAAAATAACAAAAACAATATATAAACAAAATTTCCTTCTTACCTATGTCCCCCCATTGGGACCTGTCTAGAAGAGACAAATATGGATCTCCATGGAATTTGACTCCGACATACACATAATCTTCAACCATGATCATCTTAGTCCTCAACCACTAGAAGAAGACATCGTCATATTTGATTATGGGAACACCTCCATGTCAGGCCATGATATCTACCCACCTCTTCATCCTTGGATCATGTGGAGCGAGTATATCCCACTCCACCTTCAGGCGTAGGACTAGAACCCTCTCCAAGAAAGAGGATACCAAAATAGACCCATATACGAATTGTTTCAACCCACCATTTCGGCACTTGGTAAGTTGTTTCTTCATGCTTTTTAGAACCCCTTCACACCATTTGAATACTCTGGGATCCATACATTCGATGGCATACTGAAAATGAATCCATAGATCCATATGAGGAGTTGCATCCCTGCCATGCAAGTGATAGTATACAAGATAGTCCGCAAAGGAAAATCTCAGACATACCTGATAGCTACTTTGCCACTATGTTTCTCAGTACCTTGCACACAATGTTGGTGGACGTAGTAGTCCATGGTCTCACTGCCATCCCTACTACCTGTAAGTGTCACCCGTGAACCATGATGAGATCATCCTATCAGGAAATATATATCCTCAATATCTATGGTGAGTGTGTGGGAACCCACATTAAATGTATGCTTGTTCACATCCCACATGTGAACCACGTACTCCAGTAGTCTCAATTGGGCTCTCATGCCCTGAATCTTGAATAATTTTAGTAACCGACACTACCTAAGGGCCATAACTATTCTTGGGTCATTCCTAATGAAGTAATATTCTTATTCATTCTCTCGTTCGCACCACTCCAACATCTTAACTGAGGAAATCCTATCAAGGAACCATAAAATGAGATTAGACATGTAATTTTATTTCCTGGGGTTTTTTTCTCATTGTATTCATCTTTTTTGAGTTTTTGGTTGCGGGCGTCGTAGGCATGTGCATTCGCATAGTGCGGCATCGTCGCACCCTACCTATAGGGTCACCTGCGATGATACTAGATCGTCGCAGATCCTGATATAGGGAACCTACGATGACCTCAACGCATTGGTCGCCCCTAAAAATGTTGGAAATACTAAGACAACTAAGAGGGGGGGCTGAATCAGTTTTTACCATGCATAAACAATTTTATGCCTATTAAAACGTTATTAACCTTCTTCAAGTGATCATCAATATTATGCAAGTCATGAACAAAATAAATAATAAACATCAATCACACACATGATATACACAGAGATATATATTCATGAGAAAGCCCATAAAGGGAGAAAACCTCTTCTTCTTGGAATGATAGGTAGTCTTTTATGTTCTGTACATCTTCAATATTTGAGCACCAACTCAAAATGAGGCTACAACCTCTTCTTTAACAATCTACAACTTGTTGAGAGCACCAACACTCTGGTTTCTCTAGCACCCACTAGAAGGAAGCAATAACTCCCTGAGTGTTCCAGCACCAACTTCCAGTCCCACAGGAACCAACCTATATAACAAAGAACAATGGTTCTCCCTTGCACCACCCTACCACCTTAGTTTTTCTGGTTGCAACTAGATTCAAGCTACAACTCCCTGTGTTCAATCACCCACTTGAAACTCTTAGGACAACAATCCTCCCTAGCACCTCCCTACCACCATAAAATATAAATCTTGGCTTTATGAAATTTATTACAGTGATATAGTATTTATCAAAGGATTACCAGTCTCATCATTGTTTTGCTACACTTCTCTTCTCTTCCTGCATCAATGTCTTTCTTCTTCTTGCATCAGTGTCTTTCTGTTGCTCGCATCCCCTTTCACATGCATGTTCATCTTCTCTTATCCCTTCTATGCTATGTGATGCCTCTTCATTATTTTCCTTGTGTCTCTGATCTTCCCTACTGATCATACACTGCATCACTTCCTCCACAAATACATCACTCCCAAAAACTCACACTATATTCTTTGTTTTGCATGTCTTTCACACCCTGAGTCATCTTCCTGATCATCATGTGAACTCTTCATATTCTCTAGCGGTTATCTAGAATCAGTTCATCATCAGTGGGAATTATCTTGAGATTCTTTTTCTTCTCTAGAAGTCACAACTCTTCATCTTCTCTATGAGTTACAACCAGTCAATTATGGCTTCTTTGGATTCTAATCCCCTTCCTTCACATGATCATTGGTGGTGACCAAATGCCCATTCAAAAGGCACTTCTAGAACTCGTCTTGTGAGCGCTAGCTCCATTTCTTGATATGACCTTGGGTGATGGTCTCTCGTGACCACATGATTGTGGGTGTGAGCTCTCTTATCGTTAGCCCCCTATTGCATGTGACCTTGGGATAGGTCCTTGTGTAAGAAAGTCATTGTGAGTGCATCTAAGATTTTTTTGGGGTCAACCCCTTTTCTCCTTGAAATCCACCTCCAGCTACCAAATACCCTTTCTCCAAAATCGTGGTTTCAATTGCGGCCCACTCACGAAACATTAATACCTGAGAATGGTTTGGCCCTGTAATCGAGCATGATATCAATCTCGTGGTCTCTGACAAATTCCTTCGATCAATGGGTCTGATCTATCTTCCTTTCCTACCTTCTTTCCTCCATCCACACATGATCCTTAGTCTTAATGACCAAGTGACATGTGGCCCTCCAAACCAACGGACGAGATCAATTTGGCCTTTCGGTCTTCGGGAGTCTTGATTCTAAAACTCCGCTTGCTCCCGAATCATTTCACCTAGAGTCCAAAATCTAACAACACGTGGTATTCTCAAATCAATGGTCACAATCCCTTTGGGTATTCGGGGTTCGAAAATCTCAACTTTCCAACCTTTCAACCTTCCTTTGATTTTTCCTGAAGCTGACAATCCACTGACGCATGTCCCTTTCGAATCAACGGTCATGATCCTTTTGTGTCTATGGACTTCAGAATTTTCAAGTCTCAACTAGAAATCCTTGAAGTGAGATTTCTCTAAAATCTCAGATCAGCTGACATGTACTCCCCTTGACGATCAATGGTCGAGATTTGTATTCGGTGATTTTCACATTCTCCCCATCCACAAACTTCCGAAGTTGTGGATCTCACACCACCTGTCCTCCTTGATGATGGATGGCCCCAAACCACTTCAGGACTTTAGAAATTTGGGAAAGTGCTGGGGGTAAATATCCCAAAGTAAAATTCTTGTAGTGACATCACTTGATGATGTGTCATGACCCTAGTAGCTGCCATGTGTCACTCAAATTTGTGATTTTCACGTACCTAAAATGTCGAATCAACTTAACACTTGTCATTGTCTGATTGCACCATGTTTCCTTGCTAATGTATTCTTACTGACGTGGATCCCCATTCACTTCAAGACTTCGGGTATTTAAACTTTTCAAGTCGCCAATTTTTCTGAAGTGAGAATCCCCGAACAGTAACCTCCTCGCAACTTTTAGACCCAAACTAAATTTTGTTCGTCGATCATGTTCTTATATTGACAGCTTGATCCTTATGCGATGTTTCTTTTCTATATTATCCTATCCTTTCACTTTAAAATGATCTGATGTCTGACATTTACTATGGCTCTCCAACTCTCTGGACTTCGGGGATTTCAGATCTCAAACTGAAACTCTCAAAATGATTTCTCCAGAGCGTAACCTCCTCGTATATTTATACCCGAAATGAATGTTATTCATTGATCAAGATCTTATATCAAAGTATCTTTCTTATCCTTTCCTTCCACTTAAATCAATCTGACGGCTAACGAAAAATTTGGATGATCGAATTCTCAATTGTTTTTCCCCTCTTATCCTATACTTCCATTAATTCAATATGACGATTGTTGGTCCTCTATATCATTGATCCAATGACCATTTTCACTCTTCCTCCTGATATTCTGATCTCTCCGACTTAGAAGATTTTCTAAGTTTCTCCTCCTGCGATTCCGTCTCTTGGACCTTGTCTGCACTTTTGGAAACTGTTATCTCTTCTGAGCTTTCTCGTCTTCTGTGTTCTCGAGGTTTTGTTCACTACTGTTCTTGCCATCAATGAAAAGCACATTGTTCCTGTAAACATGCCAACAATCTCCCCCATTGGCATTGATGGAAATCCTGAAAGGTTTCACTATTTTTCTTAGACCTCCAACTGTAGCATACAGACAACACCTTTTTCTCCCCCTTTGACATCAATGTTAAAGAAAACAAGCTCCCCCTAAGTTGTTGCAGCACTTTTTGAAGGTATAAGATAGTCAACCAACACATACTCCCCCTGACAGGATGGAATCTCTTAGGTGAGAGAAGGAATGACACCCATCTTCCGACGGAGATATTCAAATGGTGTCATGGCTAGGGTTTTAGTAAAGATGTCTCCAATTTGTTTTGTGGAAGGAATATAATTCAGCTGAACAACTCTATTTGTAACGTGTCTTTGAGAAAATGATACTTTATTGGTATATGCTTCATCTTTGAATGGAGAATGGGATTCTTTGAGACACTAATGGCACTGGTGTTATCGCGGTGAAGTGGAATGGGATCAGTATAAGTTACCTTCAAATCTGCAAGAGTTTGTATCATCCATAAGATATGAGTGCAGCAAGTAGAAGAAATAATGTACTCTGCCTATGTAGTTGATAATGAAATATATCTCTTCTTCTTACTAATCCATGCTACTAATGAATCACCTAAGAAGAATTCACCTCCATTGGTTCTCTTTCTCTCATCCAAACATTTTTCCCAATCATCATCTGAATATGCACTTAATTGTAAATTCTGATTTCTAGGATACCAAAGACCATAAGTCATTGTACCCTTCAAATCTTTGAGTATCCTATTGATAGTTTATAAATGAATTTGTTTAGGAGCATACTGATAATGACCTACCCTTCCAATATATTTCATTATATCAGGACGGGATGCTATGATGTATAGAAGAATGTCTATCATTGATCGATATGTTCTTTGATCAACATCGGGTGAAATATCATCTTTACTGAGCTTGCAACCAACCACCATAGGTGTACTAACATGAGAGTAATATTCCATTTGAAACTCCTTTAACATCTCTTTCAAATACTATTCTTGAGAGATAAATATCCCTGCAAATCTCTGATTGATTCATAAACCAAGAAAATATGACAGTTCTCCTATCATGGACATCTCAAACTTAGTTTTCATTGATTTGGAAAACCACTGAACTGAAGGGTCATTATTGCATCCAAAAATAATGTAATCTACATAAACCAAAACAATTAATAAATCATCACCTTCAGACTTTATGCATAGATTACTATCAACATTACCTTTCTTGAACACTTTGTCTTGTATAAATTTGTCTAGACTATGATATCAGGCTCATGGTGCCTTTTTCAACTTACAGACATACTCAAGATTATCTGTTAGTGAAAATCCTTCAGGTTTCTCCACTTATACATCTTCTTCTAAATATCCATTAAGAAATGTTGACTTAACATCCATTTGATATACTTTAAATTTCTTATGACATGCATAGGCAAGAAAAATTCTGATGGCTTCCAATCTTGCCACTAGTGCAAAGGTTTTATCAAAATCACGTCCTTCAACTTGTGCATACCCCTTACAAACCAATCTAGCTTTATTATTAACAATTTTTCCTTGTTCATTC
Organism: Picea engelmannii; assembly: GCA_009831015.1. NCBI lineage: Eukaryota > Viridiplantae > Streptophyta > Pinopsida > Pinales > Pinaceae > Picea > Picea engelmannii. Next base: position 109,270 of record ML789814.1, read on the forward strand.
ATTTTTTTCTTAAACTCCCATTTGGACCCAATTACATTCTTATCTGCAATTCTAGGAACAAGCTCCCAAGTATTTTTCTTCTCAATCTCATCAAGTTCCTCATTCATTGATTTTAACCAATTTACATCTTTACTGACTTCATTAAAGTTCTTGGGTTCCACCATGGATATGAAGGCTATATGTTATTGCTTGGTGTCTTTGATTATCCTTCTCCTAGTTTGTACACCTTTGTCTTTCTCACCAATTATCTGAATTGATGGATGATTCTTTTGAGTAATTCTGGAGGAAGGATTTGATGTTGTCTATTGATTTGAGTCTTCCTGAGTATTTGTATCTTCATCTGAATCAGAGTCTTATTTTTTATAATTCTTGGACCTATTCATCTTCAAATTCAACTATATCCTCTGTTGTTGATTCAATATTTCTCACCTCTCTTACTGGGACTCCTTCATCAACTTTTATGTCAATACAATCAACCAATTTATGCAACCTCTTATTATAACATATGTATCCTTTATTGTTTGTATCATACCCTAAGAATATGCCTTCATCATCCCTGTCATCATACTTGCCAACATTTTCATTATTATTCTTTATGTAGCACTTACTCCCGAAGACTTTGAAGTGTTTGATTAATGCAGGTCTTCCATACCATAGTTCATAAGGTGTCTTGTCACTGTGTGGTCTGAGATGAAATTTGTTAAGAATATGGATTGTTGTGTGTATTTCTTCTACCCTGTAGGTTTCACCAATATTCTTCTCATTCATCATTGACCTGGCCATTTGCTAAACTGCTATGTTTTTCCTCTCAACTACTCCATTTTGTTGTGGAGTTCCTGGGATTGTGTATTCTCTTTTGATGCCATGTTTATCATAGAATTCCTTGAAATCACTTGACATAAATTCTCCTTCTTTGTCTGATCTTACAACCTTTAACATTTTTCCTGTTTGATTCTCAGTTAAAGCCTTAAATATTTTAAATTTCTCAAATGCTTCATCTTTTTCTTTGATAAAATAAACCCAAGTGAGTCTGGAGTAATCATCAATGATCAGCATGAAGTATTTCTCCTTACCTATTCCTTCCTATCTTGATGGTCCACATAAATCCATATGAACTAATTGGAGTGGTTTCTCTGTTGAATTAGAGCTCTTGGATTTAAACTATGTCCTGATTAGCTTTCTTACTTGGCAGGGTTTAAACACAGAATCTTGTGGCTTTGATATTCTTGGAAGATATTTTACTACCTCAAGGTTTTTGAGCTTGATTAAGTGGTCAAAGTTTAGATTTCCAAGTCTCATATGCCATAACCAGTATTCATCATGTTTTCTTAGATGACACTCTTCTCTATCTTCTTTCAACAAATATACATTATTATTTGTTCTTATGCCTTTAGCCATCACTTGTCTTGAGTTTACAGAATTTATCTTACAATCTTTGGAAGTGAACACCACTTCACATCCTCTGTCACACATTTGACTTACACTGAGAAAATTATGTTTCAGCCCATCTACAAGCAAAATATCCTGGGATTTTCCTTAACCATTACTTAAACTCACCATCCCTTTACCCTTGATTTTACCTGGTTCATCATTTCCATAGGTCACATTTCTTATTTTTCTTTTACTTATATATAGAAACTTATCCTTGTCTCCAGTCATGTGCTTGGAACATCCACTATCTATATACCAGGGGTCTTTTTGTTTTTGAGCTGAAAGTACTAGACCACATTTTTCACTATCCTTATTTTTCCATGTGCTAGCATTTATGGCTAAGGGTTTTATCCTTGGATCTTCTTTGTAATTCTTCATATGGTAGTTTTCAGCTTTGTGGTCGAAGTTATGACAGTTATAGCATTCGATCTCATTGTTCAATAGGTAAAAGTGATTGGTGCAACTTTGTCTACTAATTGGTTTTTTAGTTCTATGTTGCAAAGATTTCTTATTTCTTGATCTCCTCAATTGCATGTCTCTAAACTTAATTTGACAATTTGCAATCTTATGACCAAAATTAGAGCAGTAAAAACAGTAACCATGGAAGAAATTTTGATACCTAAAGAATGGCCTTCTTCTTGTCATTTGTTGCTCCATATAATGATATCTTTGTTTTTTATCAGGGATCATCTTGTCTTTATTAGTTTTTGGTGGTGGATTACTCATATGGTCTGATTGTCTACTGACTTGGAACTTGATCATCTTTACTGGCTCTTTGCTTTCTGGTTGTTTGCTTCTTGAACCACTTACATAGCCTAAACCAGTTTTCAACAAAGGAGATATTTGTTTGCTCAGAATGTCATTTAGTTCTGTTGAGGCTTTAATGCTTGGAATATTTTGGAGATATAATTTTTTAAACTTCTCCATCTCTTTCCTAGTTTTTACTACCTCTTCTTCCAAGGCTTCACATATTTCCTTCTTCTTTGATAATTGATTTTTAAGAATTTCCTCTATTTTCTTTGCCTCTTCTAATTCCACTTTTAGCAAGGAAAAGTCTTCATCAGGTTTTTTACTATCTTTCTCGAACTGTATCAACAATTGTTTTTTCTTTTTCTTTTTAAATATAAGTCTAGCAATTTATTATAGGGAACTAATCAGTTCTCTTTCCAAGTCAACCATGGATTCTTCATCATTAACATCACTTCCTATGATTTTATTATAATAATTTTCTTTATCCATAAGAATAAAGTCATTAACCTTATATTCACAAGAAGAATCACTATCTGTGTCTCCTAAAGAGTCATCATTGTTTACACATAAACTTTTATTTTTACCAAATCTATCGGATTTGTACTTCTCTTCACCTTCAGAGTTCTAGTCCTTCTTCTTGTGTGGACACTTAGATACAAAGTGACCTATATTTCCACAATTAAAAAATTTGAAGGGCAACTTGCCTTGGTACTTGCCTGATCCTTTCTTTAGTCTTCTCACAAACTTTGCTTCAATTTCATCAGGCTCATAATCCTCATTCTTATCTACTTTAAATGATGATTCTATAGAGGTGGGTTTATCCTTACTAATACTCATTTCATAGGTAGTCAGAGTTCTTAGAATTTGATCAATAGAAAAAGTCTTAAGATCATTTAGTTCTTCTATTGCAGAAACTTTTGGATTAAATCTATTTGTTATAGATCTTAAAATCTTTTGAACTAAAAATGCATCTTCAATCTTCTCACCAAGACCCTTCATGGAATTCACAAGCTCCTCAAATCTTAAGAAAAAATTATTAACTGTTTCATCCTCATTCATCTTTAGTTGTTCGAACTGTAATATATAGGTTTGAAGCTTCACATACTTTACCTTCTCATTACCTTCATAACTGCTAATGAGTTTGTCCCACGTTTCTTTGGCAAATTCTAAGTGCATAACTTTTACAAATTATTCTTATGCAATCCCACTCATAATAGCATTCATAGCCTTAGTGTTGAAGATGAATTCTAGCTTGTCATCCTTATTAGCTAGTACAACTGGCTTTACATAACCAGTCTCTACCACATCCCAGACATCTTCACCTAAATCCATTATGTAGGTTCTCATCCTAACATTCCAGAAGGAAAAGTTTGTTCCATTGAACAGGGGGGGATTATTGGTTGAAGTTCCTTCATGAATTGTCATGTTTAAGCTTACTAATCTACCTTTAAATAAAAGGAACCAACTATGATACAGTTGTTGGAAACACTAAGACAACTGAAAGGGGGGGTGAATCAGTCATTACTGTGCTTAAACAATTTATTCCTATTAAAATGTTATTAACCTTCTTCGAGTGATCATCAAGATTATGAAAGTCATGAACAATGGAAATAATATACATCAATCACACACATGATATACAAAGAGACAAATATTCATAAGGAAACCCATAAAGGGAGAAAACCTCTTCTTCTTGGAATGATAGGCAGTCTTTTATGTTCTGTACATCATCAATATTTGAGCACCAACTCAAAATGAGGCTACAACTTGTTATTTAACAAGATGCAACTTGTTGAGAGCACCAACCCTCTAGTTTCTCTAGCACCCACTAGAAGGAAGCACCAACTCCCTGAGTGTTCCAACACCAACTGGATGGAAGCACAAAATTCCAGTCACATAGGCACCAACCTATATAACAGAGAACAATGGTTCTCCCTTGCACCACCCTACCACCCTAGTTTTTCTAGCTGCAACCAGATGGAAGCTACAACTCCCTGTGTTCAAGCACCCCCTTGAAACTCTGAGGACAATAGTCCTCCCTAGCACCTCCCTACCACCCTGAAATATAAATATTTTCTTTATGAAATTTATTACAGTGATATAGTATTTATCAAATGCTTACCAGTCTCATCATTGTTTTGCTACACTTCTCTGCTCTGCCCGCATTAGTGCCTTTATGATGCTCTCATCAGTGTCTTGTTGTTGCTCGCATCCTCTTGCACATGCCTATTCATATTCTCTTATCCCTTCTATTCTTTTTGTTGCATCTCTGATCTTCCCTACTGATCATACATTGCATCGCTTCCTCCACACATACATCACTCCTGAGAATGCACACTATCGTATTTGTTCTACATGTATTTCACATGCCGAGTCATCTTCCTGATCATCATGTGAACTCTTCGTCTTATCCGGTGGTTATCCATAATTGGTTCATCATCAGTGGGCATTATCCTGAGATTCTTTGGCTTCTCTTGCAGTCACAACTCTTCATATTCTCTGTCAGTTACAGCCAGTCAATTATGGCTTCTTTGGCTTCTAATCCCCTTCCTTCACGTAACCATCGGTGGTGACCAAACACCTATTCCAAAGTTTCTTCCCGAACTCGGTCTTGTGAGCGCTAGCACCGTTTCTTGATATGACCTTGGGTGATGGTATCTCATGACCACATGATTGTGGGTGCAAGCTCTCTTCTTGTTAGCCCCCTCTCGCATGTGACCTCGGGCTACGTCCTTGCATAAGCGAGAGATTGAGGATGCATCCAAGAGTGGTTTGGGATCAACTGCTTTTCTCCCCACAATCCACCTCCAACTTCCATGTACCCTTTCTCCAAAACCGTGGTTTCAATTGTGGCCTGCTCACGAAAAATTAAGACCCAAGCATGATCTAGCCYTGCAATTGAGCATGATCATCGATCTCGCGGTCTCTGAAAGATTCCTTTGATAAATGGCTACGATCTATCTTCCTTTCCTGCCTTATTTCCTCTGTCCATGCACAATCCTTAGTCTTAACAACCAAGCGACATGTGKCCCTCCAAACCAACGGAAGAGATCAATTTCGCCTTTCAGGATTCAGAAGTCTCAATTCTTAAACTCCGCTTGCTCCTAGAGAATTTCACCTAGATTCGATGATCTAATGACGCATGGTATTCTCGAATCAACAGTCACAATCCCTTCGGTTATTCAAGATTCTAAAATATCAACTTTCCAACCTTTCAACCTTCCTTTTCTTTTTCCCGGAGCTGACAATCCACTAACATGTATCTCTTTTGGATCAACGGTCATGATCCTTTAGTGTCTCCAAAATTCATAATTTTCAAGTCTCAACTGGAAATACTTGAAGTGAGATTTCTCTGAAATATCATATCAGCTGACCCGTACTCCCCTTGACGATCAACGGTTAAGATTTTTCTTTGGTGATTCTCATGTTTTCCCCATCCACAAACTTCCAAAGTTGTGGATCTCGTGCCACCTGTCCTCCTCGACGATGGACATCCCCAAACCACTTCGGGACTTCTGAACTTTTGGAAAGTGTTGGTAGTAAATATGCCGAAGTAAAATTCTCAGAGTGATGTCACTTACTTACGTCACTTGATGATGTGTCATGAGCCTAGTAGTTTCCATGTGTCACTCGGATTTGTGATTTGCACGTACCTGAAATGCAGAATCAACTTGACACTTGTCATTGTCTAATTGCACCACGTGTCCTTGCTGACATAGTATTGCTGACGTGGATCCCCATTCACTTCGGGACTTCAGCCTTTGGGACTTCGGGTATTTTGACTTTTCAATTCGCCAATTCTTCCGAAGTGAGAATCCCTCCTCACAAATTTTAGACCCAAACTAAATGTTGTTTGGTGATCATGTTATTAGATTGACGACTCGATCTTTTTGCGATGCTACTTTTCTATCTTATCCTATCCTTCCACTTTAAAATTATCTGATGGCTGATGTTTACTCCGGCTCTCTAGCTCTCCAGATTTTGGGGATTTCAGATCTCAAACTGAAACTCTAGAAGTGATTTCCCCAGAGGTAACCTCCTCACATATTTAGACCTGAAAAGAATGTTTTTCATTGATCAAGATCTTATATCAATGACTCTTTATTATCCTGTCCTTCCACTTAAATCAATCCAACAACTGACAAAAATTTGGATGATTGAATTCTCAATCATTTTTCCCCGCTTATCCTATCCTTCAATTAATTCAATCTAATGGTTGTTGATCCTCTGGATCGGTGATCCAACGACCCCTATTGTTCTTCCTCTTGAGCTTCTGATCTCTCTGACTTAGAAGGTTTTCTAAGTTTCTCCTCCTGCGAGTCCATCTCTTAGACCTCGTCTACACTTCTGGAAACCACTATCTCTTCTGAGCTTTCTCGTCTTCTGCACTCTTGAGGTTTGGTTCGTTGTTGTTCTTGCCATCAATGACAAACACATTTTTCCTCCAAACATGCCAACAAAAAATTGACCCAAAAACACATTTTTAACCAATGAAAATCAATTTTAAAACCATTAAAAGGTGGAGAAGGATATTACTTCTTTGGCGGAAACGATTCATGAAATTATCCGTCGTGCACTTCGCAATCCACAGTTGAAAATAGGGGTGAAAAAGGGCTCTGGAACAATATTTAGGTAAAGTAATGAAATGGTGAAATGTGGTTTTTTACCTATTTTATTGACTTTTACCACTTTTCATTTTTATATTATATTATTTGTATGATTTATATAATCCCTAAAGTCTTGACAACTTTACAACTGATTGATTTTTGCATATTGAAAAGTCTAGAGATGAGACGTTGGAACAAGGGTCTTCTTTTTGTTTTATTTTCATATTTTTCGCATGTAAAGATCCTTTAGGGTTTTTTAGGAAAAACTCTGAGCAAGTCTTAATTCTTTCTCAGACTCGTGAAACCAAGAGAATGTAATTGAGTAGTCTTTTATTGCTTTTTCGAACTCGTAATGGTGACACGAAAAATGAAACCTATGGAGTATCCTTTAAGCTGTTTTCAAGCTCCCTAGACATGAAAAGATGGTCGAGCGACCTTGTTCTTTTCACGCTCATAAAAGTATTTGAAGAAAACATCTGATGAGTGGTAGGTTATCGATTTTTCAGTCTCGTTGGATTAATTTACTAAAAAGGACCTTATGGGGTTCTCTTCAAGTGTTTTTCAAACTCTTTAAAATTGAAAACCCCTGAGTTTTCTTTGCTTGGACTCATTAAACAAACATCGAAAGACCCATATGGGATCGAACCACTCATTATTAGGGTTCATTAAACATACTCTGAGGGACTAGTCCTAAGGATGATCTTACATATACAAGCATATGTTATCCTCCTTGATCTTATGTAAAAATAACGAGGTACTCACCATAAATGGTGGGGGGGGGTTGGGAAAGAAATGTGTCTATGTATTTGTATTGGTGGCAGTAATAGTCACTCTTGAACATGAAACCCCTCTTCATCATTATATCTAGGTTGGGAAATCCATTTGTCTCTTGTTTGACCATCCGCAAGTCCATATGTTGGGTCCTCCTTGAGTCAATGTCGCCAAGACCATTGTCATGTTGTTCATATGTTCAAGAGATGTCCAACCTAAATGAGCCTTCTATTGAGTCGACCATCTGCAGTTATAAATTTTCTACCATGTTGGCCTTCCCTGAGTCAGTTCTGAATCACTTCATACTCTGATCTACCTCAAATTTGTTACATATTTCATGTCATTGATGAGGGATACATCAAGGCCCTCCTGTGATGATTCTTTTCCTATCGACTTCAACACATTATCTAGTAACAAGACTTAGAAATAATTCAGTACCTTAAAGCATGCATGCCTCAATGGTAGGTCTCTTCACTTTCAATAGTGGCTTCACATCATTAACCCATGATTGGAAGATTCTATCGAGTGTTCGACTTCAAATCAATTATTCACATTCGTTGGATTGTATTGGGGTACCTTGGGAGTCATTGATATCAATAGTGATTTCCCTCACACTTGTTAACAATTTTCACTAATGACCGGTAATCAAGTGGTTTCTACCATGTTTGACTTCAACACCTGTAATCACATGACTGGATTCATACTTAGAAATGATGGAAATGAAGACCCTGGATCTTATCATTTTGATCCAGGTTTTGATGGAGTATTCATGAATTATTACTCACACATAGATCCACTTTGTATGTCTCGTGGCTATGTCTGAATTTGAATTCTTTTAGAGCATAGATCCACAGTGTATTCCTAGTGGCTACATTGAATCATGATGACAGGGATCCACAATGTATGTTTAGTGGCCATGAATTACTTGAAACTTATTATTAGAGTCACTTGTAGTCTGAGAATGGGAATTCCTACCTAATAATTGGTATGATATTATGCAGTTGCTTGTTTGTTTGTAGGTTCTTGATCAATGCGCTCCTTGCTTTCGACACACACATTCTACAAAGTATTTCAGCTGCCATGATTTCTAGCTTCATACTTTGGGGGGAATTCTATTACACATTATTTTGGTCATCTCAGTGATCGCCTAATGCGATGTGTTCATTTTCCCTAAAAATATTAAAAGAGACTTTCTCCATGGGAAAAGCGAATTGCTTTCCTCTCTCAAAAACCATGTCAAGGAAGGTCATCACACACTTATATATGCATGGGGTGCGACGATACCTGATCATCACACTCTTCCCTAAACCTGGATTGTGACGTTGTCACAGGCTGCTTGTGCATAGGGTACGATGATGCTTAAATCATGGGAAAAGTCAAATTTCATGAATGTTCTGGAAGGGGATATTCTAGAAGATGAGGTGGCCTCCGATTGATTTAGATCTTACTCACTTCTCTGATTTGGTGGGATCATCCTAATATCCTCATCTATATCTCTTTCATGCTATATAAGGAGGGATATCTCATGGAAAAGGATAAGGTTGAATAGGCTAATATTTGTATGGAGAGTTCTACTTCAGATTATGCTTTAGAGATTTGCTTTAGTTCTTCAAGTAAGATTGTGGATATTCTTCATTCAAGGTATTTTAGAGAAAAGGTTTGTGTGTTGAAGAAAAGAGCCATTGAAAGGGAACCTTGCAATAGCAAGGCATGGTTTGTATTCTCCACTTTCTATTCACTTAATACAATAATGCATTTCTTCCCTATATAAGCATCTTGTCTTATATTATAGAATTCCTTAATCATATACATAGACTTCATTAGAATATGATAATACCATCCCAATTTTGTCGAAGTCCCAAAGCTCCCCAACATTCTTACATCTATGGTGGAATTCCATACACCTATAATCCAACGCCAGAACTTTGTCTTTGTTTAACACATAAGCTTAATGGAATTCTACATTCGACATTGAATGCCTCTTTTTCTTTCTACGTGCATATCCTCAGGATTCCCAAAGCCTTGGAATCCTTCCATGTGGTTCTGGCCTTCAGCTCTTTTGTCTTATGCAATTACACCACCCCAAACCTCCTAATTTATGGAACTCCAAACTCTTGAAGGGTTCACACTTACACCTGGGGGTGCATTAAATGTAGAGGTAGGGATAGGTTCAATGTTCGAGGGTTCTACTCAGTTAAAACTCCCTTTCTCCTGGAGTGGTCAAATTCAAAATGACCACGGTGTAGATCCAATGGTCATGGAATATCTCGAAGCATCCTCAAATCTATGACACTATTCACTTCATGAGTTCGACATTCAGGGATTCTACCCACTTAACACTCCCTTTTTCCTGGAGTGGTCAATGTCAGACTGATCGCAACATAGATTCAATGGTCATGGGAGATCTCAAAGAATTCTCAGATCTATAGTTATCCTTACTTCATGAACTGTAAGTGGGTCATGGTTTAATAGTGGGACAGATCCCACAGTCATGGTTAGGGAAAACGTCATATGTTTGTTGTAACACCATGTTTCCCCCAGCTTGTAAATATAACTATAAATGGACAAGAGACTATGGAAACTTTAAATGTGTGAATATTGATTCGATGGACCTTTGTTTGAAAGGTAAATGAATGTGAACCTAATTAATTACTAGGAAAATGGACAAGTGTTGTGTGACTACTGGAGGGGGGGTGTACTTGGAAAGACCACAGATGCTAGATGAAGAGAGGGTGAAGCAGACCAAGAATGGTTGTGTTAACCTTCACCAAACCAATCCTTACTAGATTTAATTGCTCAGGACCAGACCCGTCCTCTGACCCAGAAATGAATTACAGTCAAGATGGTGGGTGGGAAGACCTCCTCAAGAGTTAATGAGGGGATGGGGAATATAACTCATCTGTAAGGCTTCCAGACCTGACCGTGGACTAGGAATTTGAGCCACACATGACCTTGTTTAAAGAGGCGAGAGAGGAAGGTGTGGCAGGTAGAGGAAAAACGCACCTGGGAAGAGCACAAAGATGGGAAGTGAATCTTGAGGATTCAAGGAAGATTCAAAAAACTAATCATTTTGGATATAGGAAATGGTAGAGAAGGTTTTGGATACAAGTTGATAAATGAGGTCATTCCTCCTTTCTTGGTATCATGTAAACCATTGCCAGAATCCTGCAGGAAGAGGAGAGTAACCTCTGTCCCTACTGTGGCTGAGCGAGAAGAAAATGTTGTGCTACAGAGAATTGTGGTATAGCTCGGGGGTGGCTATTGGTAAATATGTTTGGAGTGACTGAGCCTACGGTTGGGTGGAAACGGGCACCCCTTCCAGTAGTCGCTTCACATTGACTGGTTTTGATAAGTCTTTTCCCTGCTTCAATTGTTGAACTAGAATGATGAATGATTATTTGGTCTTATATATGTATATATATACGTGCATTTTACAATCGTCTTCTATCTGAAATGGTTATGGTATGCGTATGTTTCTGTCTCCTTGTGAATTCACACTCCCCGCTAATAGACCGTATGTCCAGCTTAACCCTGGAGGCTTTCCTGGGCATAGAACATTTCATGGTCAAGATAGAAGATATATTTTCGACCTAAAACCACCCATCTGAAGAAGGGTACCTCTCCCAGACCCCCTTGCCATGTGATTTTCCAGGGCCAAGTCCCTAACATGTTTAGTGTGAATCCCAGGAAAATGGTGATGCAAAGGTCTTGGAAGGGAAGGTATTCCCCTATCTAAGGGATGAATGTATGAGATTTTCTCAGAGGAAACCAAGGATTATATTGCCTATTGGCCATGAGAAAGTACGTGGGAGTTAACCCCTGAGCCATCGGATCTATGAGTTCAGATTTCGCACGATGGGAGAATCGTGTGTTGGTGCAACTAAGCCTTCGAAACCTGAAGTCGCGATGTGATTTGGACTATAGATTCAAGGATCTATCGAGACCCACCTTGACTATCGAATTTTTGAATTCATAGTTTGCATGATAGGAGAATCGCGCGTTGGTGAGACTAAACCTATGAAACCCGAAGTCGTGATGTGATCTAGACTATAGATCTAAGGATCTATTGGGACCCACCTTGACCGTTGAATCAACGATTTCAGAGTTCATGCATCGAGGAGATTGTGCGTTAGTTCTCCCAAGCCTTTTGAAGTTGAAGTCGCAAAGCGACCTAGACCGTGGATCTATGGATCCTATGGGACTCCCCTCGGTCGTTTGATCCATGAGATTTGAGTTCATGTTTCAGGAGGATTGTGAGTTAAAGTGGCCTCGAACCCCAAACGCTGAAATTTCCCTTAGCTAATAAGTTAGACGAGGATTATGCCAGATATTGGAAATATTTATGACTAGACCATCTCTTTTGGGGTTGGACCCTAGAGATTAATCGAGATGAGATAGTTGGAGGGAAAACAAAAATGAATATTATTGTGCCCCACCCTACGATAAAAGATTATTTAAGGGGTGGGTGTGTTACAAATTGGTATCAGAGCATGGTTACAACACTCAGCCTGTTTGGGCTCATGGACGAGATGCATAAAAACCACATTAAAGGGAGACATCCTACCTTACTCCCTTCCTAAAAATTTTGGTTAATCCCTTATTATAGAAAAGAATTGTAGCTTACTGTTGTGTGTGCATGTATTTAAGAAATATGAATTATGTGTTGGTTATGAACTAATATAATGTTAGCTAACAACAAGTGTTTTTTCTGCACATAAGCAGTCGATCAACCATGGAAAACTACAATCATATAAAATGGTGATGTGCCATGAAGTGGGGGATGGCTCCCATAATAGAGACGAAGAGTCTGACAAGAGAAGGGCGGTAGAGACCCCTCCAGATTTGGCTAAGACTGTAAGGTAGCTAGAGAGGGTTCTTAACAAAGACTATGAGGAGTCTCATGGCTGAATTACAGAGTTGCAAGGCTAACAATGAAAGATTGATAAAATAGCAAGATAAGAAAATGAAAATTAATGCAGTCTTGTTGTAGAGTTTATCTGACACATAAATACAACTGCAACAGGGACCTGACACCAGTCATGTGGACCAACGATAGACAAAGAGGAGTCAAAGTCCACTTGAGATACAGAAAAGTGGTCCTTTAAGTGGCCACACTGGGAGGAGTACCTCGAGAAAGGTCCAACCTGGAGATAGGGGACAAGCATCAGATGAATCCTCTAGAAAGAAAACTGGTGACTCGGAGGGATCTTCTAGTAGTAGAACCAGTTCACATTCTCAAAGAAAATGGAAGAAACGAAAGAATTCCCGAAAGCCAAACCACCCTCTTTCGACGGTGAGATTAAGAAAGGAGAGGAGGCAGAGGCCTAGCTGCTTGGACTAAATAAGTATTTCAGAGTCCATTATTTCTTTGAAAACTTGAAGGCCCGAGTAGCCACTTTCAACCTGAATGGAAAGGATTCCATTTGGTGGGAAGACCTTAAGAATGTGAAAGGGATTCATGAAAAGGACCTATCTTGGGAATGATTTGAGAAATACTTCAGGAAGAAGTATCTATCGGAAAAATATTTCAACAAGAATACTAAAGAGTTCTATGAACTCAAGCTGGGACAACTCACCATAGAGGAATATGTTCGCAAATTCCTTGATTTGTTGAGGTATGTACCCTACATAAAAGAAGAAAATTCAAAGGTGCAAAGATTCATTAGTGGGTTACCTAAAACCTACCATAACAAAATTGAGTTTGATGAGCCAAAGACCCTAGAAGACACTATCTGGAAGGTGATATATTGTTATGAATAGTTTGGGCCTCAGACATAACCTCGCAAGGGATGGAAGCAGAAGAATAGTTTGGGGTTCCATAAAAAGGGGTTTAAATCCCCAAGATTTAAAAAATATAAGAAGGATTCAAGGATGAGATTTCCTACCCGAAGTGTACACCAACAGAATTTCCCCTCCCAAAGTGGAAATAAACCTTTTGGATCAAACTTTAGAAATACTGACAACCCAAAGAAATAACCCTTGAAATGTTGGGGTTGTGGAGAAGAAAATCTATCGAGGCACTGTCTGCACAGACAACAAAATAGTAGGAGAGTTTACAACGTCCAATAAGCTACCACCTTCAATGATGTGGCGATGAGTATGCCACAAATTTATGAAACCATGTATAATAAACAAGACGACCACCAAGCCTCAGTGGTGGATATGTAAGGTATGATCGCCAACCATCTAATATTTATTTTAATTGACCTTGGTTCAAATTTGAGTTATGTGGCCCCTCAAACCATTGATAAGTGTAAATTTCATCCACATAGACATAGTAAGCCATAGTTGGTACAGTTAACCACAGGAACCAAGAGAAAATTAGTGGAGGTCATACTAGCTTGCCAATTCATTGTGGATGGATTTCCCACCCAAGCTACCCTTAACATACTTCCACTAGGATCGTACAACCTGTTGATTGGTATGGACTGGCTAGATGCATATAAAACTAAGATGGATTGTTACCATAAAACCTTAGAATGTGTAAATGAAGAGGGGAAAAATACAACCCTCCAAGGGATCCAGAAACCTGTCTCGGTGAGAAGAATATCGGCCCTTCAAATGAAGAAGTGTTACAGAAAGGGATGTCCTCTATATGAAAAACAGGTGTCGGAATATGTTGAGAATGACAAGCCAAGCCTAGAAGACCACCCCATACTAGGATACTATAGATATGTGTTTCCATAAGAGGTACCAGGTCTACCTCCAAGAAGGGACATTGACTTCTCAATAGAACTTGCAACAAGAGAAATTCTAGTATCTAGGACTCCCTATAGGATGAGTACACCCAAGCTAGTTGAGATCAAACTACATCTAAAGGAAATGATGGACAAATCCTACATCTAGCCCAACATGTCTCCATGGGGAGCACCAGTCCTATTTGTGAAGAAGAAATATGGTACGCTCCGACTGTGCATAGATTATAGACAGCTCAATAAGGTAACCATAAAGAACAAGTATGGCTGACCCAGAATCAATGACTTGTTCGATCAATTGGGGGGTGCTTCCATTTTCTCAAATATTGACTTGAGATCTCGATATCATCAAGTCCAAATCAAGGATGAATACGTCCACAAAACCGCCTTCAGGATGAGATATGGTCACTACAAATTTGTGGTAGTACCATTTGGATTAACCAATTCCCCTGCCACCTTTATGTGCTTGATGAACAATGTACTTAGCAAATTCCTAGACAAATTTCTATTGTTTTTTATTGGCGATATCTTAATCTACTCCAAGAATAGAGAGGAACATGAGGAACATATTAGACTTGTACTTCAAGTGCTAAGAGAGTATCAGCTCTACGCCAAATTTAGCAAGTGTGACTTTTTCCATAAGCAAATACATTACTTGGGCCATGTCATATCTGAAGAAGGGGTAGTAGTTGACCCTGACAAGATCCGATCCATCATGGAATGACCTACCCCAAAGGATGTTTTGGATATAAGATCCTTTATGGGTTTAGCAGGATACTATAGGAGGTTTATAAAAGGGTTTTCCAAGATTGGTTGTCCAATCACTGCCCTCTAAAGGAAGGGGGTTAAATTCATTTGGACACCAGAATGTAAAGAAAGGTTTCAGTCACTAAAACACCTTCTAACCCATGCACCCATGTTGAATATCACCGATACCGATAATGACTTCCTCATGTGAACATATACCTACAAGGAAGGACTCGGAGGATTCCTTATGCAAGAAGGAAGCGTAGTTTGCTATGAATTCCGAAAATTGAATGAGCATGAAGTCAACTATGTGACCCATGATCTAGAGTTGGCCGCCATAATAAACACTTTGAAAATGTGGAGGCATTAACTCCTAGGTAAGAAATGTGTACTTATGACAGACCAGTGTGGATTATAGAACCTGTTTGACCAACCAAAACTCAATTCTAGACAAGCTAGGTGGATGGCCCTCCTTAACGAATTTGATTTCGAAATCAAACATATCAAAGGAAAGGAAAATAAGGTGGTCGATTCCCTTAGCAGACAATTCACCTGGTAGCGGTGAGAACCTACAAGATGAATGTCAGGGAAAGAGTCACGAATGCACAAGAAACAGACGCATTCTTCCACACTATGACCTCCAACCTGGAGCAAGAACCTGCAGGGATAAAGTATGAAGGCTACCAAATGCTAGATGGAGGTTTACTGACTTACCAAAATAGGCTATATTCCAAGTTGTGACGAATTGAAGAGGTTCATAATGGATGAATTGCACAAGAGACCATACATCGTCCATTCGGGCTATCAGAAGATGTTCATGGCCACCAAGAAACAACTCTATTGGCCTGGATTGAAGAAAGACATAGTTGAGTATTTAGCTAAATGTCTAGAACCAGCAGGTTAAAGAGTAACACCGGCACCCAACAATATTATTACAACCTCTACCAATCCTAGAATGGAAATGGGAGACCATCTCCATGGATTTCATCACCGGATTACCAACATCAGTCAAGAAGAATGACACCATCATGGTAGTGGTGGATAAATTGAGAATTTCCACTCATTTTATTCTTACCAAATCGACTTGCAAGGCAATAAATATTTCCAACATATTCATGAAGGAGATATTCAGACTACATGGCATGCCTAAGGATATCATGTCTGATAGAGACACAAAATTTACTTCAAACTTTTTGAAATCCTTGATGGCTGGTCTGGAGACCAAATTATTGTTTATCATAGCCTATCATCCTCAAACTAATGGACAGATGAAAAGAGTGAACCAAATCTTATAAGACATGCTAAGGATGCATGTAATACCCCAAGGACTTGCCCCAATTCCATTATGAATAGTAATTATGATTTATAGGCTGGTGAGATAAGTTTATATAAGATGATGGGGTTATGAGTTATTAGGCCAGGGAGCCTAAGTGTTGAAGGCCAAGAGCATGATTTTGTTCATGTAACTATGCACATTATTAATAAAGATAAACATCTTTGTGTGTGGACCGACCAAAATGAATGAGTGATGGGGGACTAAGCTTCCACAAAGCCTGGGTAAGGGATTGGGGGCTGGAAGGTTGGAAAGAGAGGCTAAGTGTTGAGCCTAGGGGATTAAGTCCTTGGGAATAATATTTTAATATTATTCCAAAAGCCATGTGAAATCTATGTTTTGTCCTAAGTTCCTGGGGAGGAACACATGCTGATGGAATGCATGTAGCTTCATGGGAGACATGTGTCAACCCAGGTGCATGTGATTTAACCCAAGAAATGAGCCATATTGGGGGTTCACTTTCCATTCCATTAACTATTGCATGGGATTTGGGTGGGAATTCCTCCAAACATCACCTGAATTCAGGGTTTGACCTTCCAATTCCTCCATCCATCACCTGAGTCAGGGAGTCCATTCTCCATCTTCCATCTGAACGGGTGGGCATTCCCGATCGACCTTTTTTGGGTTTTTTTATGCTCGATCCTTTACCTAAACCGTGGGAGTCTCTGCGTGGAATCTCTGTACACCTTACACATCTTTGAAACCAGATCCATGATTTTGTCATTTATTGTTGGTAGCGGAAACCCAAAGTGTCTTGTAATTGTTGAGCCTTGTTATGCTAAAGCGTTTGTCTATCATTTGTTTGGGAAACCCATGTTTGTTGTCCTAGTTGAATGTATCATCCACGTAGTTCTTGGCTAGGTGTGGTTTGTTGCTGTTGTATGTTCGTTGTTGAGCCTTGTTGTTTTTCTGCTTTGTATGGGAATGAGATTAAGGAAACTGGTTGTATGACCTATGTGTAACCTCTCTCCAGGTGAGGGAGGTGATTTTGGTTGAAGAGGCAGGTTTTACCAAGCCTGTGAGCGACTCTCTCCAAGTGAGAGAGTGCAAGGAGGAAGGAGAGAGCTCCTAGAAGGAACCCTATAGCTACCACAGAGATCGGAGATTTCCAATCCGGTCTGTTTCTGAAGCCCAAGGAAAGGGAGGTTAGCAGCCGAAGGACTGTTTAGGTGACAGAGAAGGTGTATACTCCTGGGGTGGGACAGGCATGTGGGGAAGGGGAGTCTATGGGAAGTGGGCATAAGTGGCTCCTGGGAGAGAATCCTCCTTCTTTTACGTGTATTCTTCCTGTAAACCTTACCTAGACTAGGATTCCTTACCCAGTGGAGCTTAGTCCCAACTCGAGGGTGACCTACTGCTGAGAGTGATGAGAAGCATGGTCTAAGGATAGGAGGTTCGTGGAAGGTCTACACGTAGTTGGTGGAATTACCACGGTTTCAAAGATAAGTATCAGATTATGCTTAATATTATGTTTTGCATGCCTGTGATGCTTATATGTATCATGTATTATATTGTGCATATGAATTATTGTTAATGCTAGGGATTATTTATGTTAGAAGTAATCTTGTGATTACTCTGAGTTAAATGTGTTTAATTTTATTTAAATGCATGTTATTAATTAAGTATGAGAATGATTTTATTTTGTTCCGCACAGTAGCATTTCCCAACCAGTGGGTTGATGGTCGGGAAACGTTTCAATATGGTATCAAAGCATGGTTTCAGTGTTGAGCCTGGATGGGTTGGATAAGTGGTCTTTGGACCAAGGTTTTGAGAAGAAATTGTGTATGGAGGACTAGCCAGTAGATGCCTATATTGAAGGAGATAGATATTGATTTGATGATATGAAAGATATTGAAGACTATAAAATATATATTTTTCAGACCTCAGAATGTTTCCGAGTGTCAACAGGCTACTTGACCATGTTACAAAGCTCAGGAGGTGTAGCGGTATTATAAAACTGTAGCCAGTGTGGTATATGGCCATAGGGAGAGAGAGAAATCCACACCAGAAGTGTTGGAGCCATAGGATATGTTCGGGAGGAAAGGAGAACCCTCATGACCATTATATCTGGAGAACATGCACAAGTCTTAAAACCCTTTGGAGTTGAACAGAAGTGTGGAAATTGCGATACGTGAAATCCCGAATTCGTCAGGACCGTCCATCGGAAAGGATGTGTGGAGAGGGATCAGCCTTTCACTGACTTGTAACTTGAAATGGTCAAAGGGTCAGTTCGTGAGAATTCATGAAACATGAATTCACGATTGGATCAAGTAGATTAATAGACCATAATTTCAGAATTTTGGTAAACGAAAGTTCGAGATGTGTAGATGCACGAACTCTTGATGCCCGAAACTCCGAAATGGAAAGTGAAAGTAGTGGGGCCCTATGACGTCGTTGGGAGTGAGGTGGACCTTCTTAAGGACACCATGTGTCACTACCTTGGTGGGTGACAGTTGTGTTGTGGGCCCAAGGCAAGAGAGGTCGGAAATTCAGGAGTTGGGAGTTGGAGAGGGAAGTGAGTGTGAAAACCTCTGGGATCAAAACCCGAAACCTCGAAAGTTCCAAAATGATCTACACCATAGATTGGGAGTATAAGGATTGACCATTAGATCAAACAGAAGGTAAGTCATGATTACATGATTTTGGCTGTTGGGGAAAACAGAGTGAGCTTAGGCACGGAACCCTGAAACCTCGAAACCCCGAAACGCTGAAAGTATCTGCATTGTAGATCTGAGAGAGGTCTAACCATTGGATTTCACTTGGAATGGACGTGGACACATGGGTGTGTACCACGTGCTAGTGGGTCAAAAATAAAAGTGAGCATGGTGGGACCTGATGATGTCATTGAAGATGGCGTGGATCCTCCTGAACGTGCCACGTGCCACCATGGTTGTGGGCGAAAATTATGCTATGTGGGCCCGGAGGGTAAAGTAAATAGGGATTTCAAAAGTTGGGGGTTGGAAAGGAAAGCAAGTCTGAAATCCTAAAGGACCTAAACCTGAAGTCCCGAAGTCCCGAAATCTTCAAAGATGGAAGAACCACAATGGATTTTAACCATTGGATGTTGGGTAAACATAGACCGTCGATCCACCCGATTTATGTGAATTCAGTAAATCGAAACTCCGGGAGATAGTTGTGTGTGCCTTAAACTCTTCGAAGGTCAAAGTCTCGAGTAGCACCTAGTAGTCTAGCACTTGGTCATGACCCTTGGTCATGTGGGTAGGGACTAAGAAAGAGGAAGTTATTACCCAAAATTACAAAGCCGAGCAGAGCTCAGAAAATTTGTGAAATTGAAACATTATCTTAAATTAGATTGATTTTTAATGATGAAGGAATTGTCAAGAAACGAAGGCCTAACAAATTCTAGTCATCTACGCATTGTATTACAGAAGGTTGATGAGTGACAGAACTGATTTGAATTTCCACAAAGTGCAAAGAAATGGAAGAGACACATAATTCTTCCAGTTTAGAGAATGAAGCTCAAAAGAGATAGAGTAGAACTTTTTTATGTAGAGTGTGCATATCAAGCGCAAGGAGTGCTTATAGAGGGAACTTGTTTTAAGTTTGAAAGGCTCTAGGAGACGAGCATAGAGGGTGCCAGGAGGGCACCAGAAAGTCTTTTGGAAAACATAGAAGGGTCGAGTCCCTTTGAGACCGAGTAAGTTAGAAGCTCAGGGAGAAACAATGCAAATTCGCACGCAGAGCGCAAGTGTGCGGCAAGGTGAAGTTAAAATTTCATTAACCG
Organism: Picea engelmannii; assembly: GCA_009831015.1. Taxonomy (NCBI): domain Eukaryota; kingdom Viridiplantae; phylum Streptophyta; class Pinopsida; order Pinales; family Pinaceae; genus Picea; species Picea engelmannii. Next base: position 129,349 of record ML789814.1, read on the forward strand.
AAGCTCGAGAGGGAAAACACTGTCAAAGCCTTCAAAATATTTGAAATCCTTCAAGTTAGGGAGGAATTCAAGTCCAGAAGAATTGATGCCAAGATATTTCGAAAGAATTCATTGAGAACCTGAACGGACGGTAGGAATCCTTGGAGGGAGAAGCATCGATAGTCATGCATAGTTAGATCAAAAAAATCTGTGAGGAGGATGACGCTAAGAGTCATTTAACACTCGAAATCTCAGGGGAGGTATTGAACCATCGATCTCAAGGAATATCTAACCGTTGATTCCTTTCATCGAGAAATCAAAAAATCGAAAGTTGGGAGAACAGAGGAAGTTGTTCTCGAAAATCCCAAAATGCGAACTTTCGATTCACGAGGAGAGATCTGGACCATTGAATCATGATGAGTGTCAACCATTGATCTGATGCACTTGAATTTCATGAAGACAGAAGTTGAAAAGGGAAGAGAATTGTTTTCTAATTTCGTGTTCCGTGAAGTCTCGATTCACGAGAAAGGATCCACACCATTAGATTACGAGGAGATTTGATTCATTGGATATAACTCACGTGGATTTTAGAAAACTAGAGATAGAAAGAAAAGAGGGGAAACTGTTTTTCAAAACCCCGAAACATGAATTTTCGATTCGCAAGGAATTGATCTAGACCGTCGAACCCAGAAAGCTGTGGACCTTTGATGTGAGGCAAATGGGGTTCGGGAGTTCGGACCTCGAGAGAAAGGAGGAGAGATAATCCTTGAAGTTCGCGAAGGGTAAAGTCTCGTAGCGCTAGGAAGTTGGGGCCCGAGGTCATAGATAGAGGTGACACTGGTGGAATTTAAGGGAAGAGCTAGCACGTGCTAGACTCTTGTTTCAGATTTCGGGGATAGAGAGAGTCGAGGGTGACTCATATCGAAACACCCAGTACGGAAAATCTCAAAACACCTTGTGGATAGGCACGTGGTCATAGTTGGTGGCCACATAGGAGAAACTTGTGCCACCACTAGTTCTCACGAGTGATTTTTTGCGCAAGTCCTGTGGATTTGTTCCGTGGAGGTTCTAGTAGGGACTCAAAGAGCTGCTCCAACTCTGAGAGTTGAAGATCCATTGACTGGGAGGTCAGCGGACCCCACTGAGGTGGGGGAACTGCATCGAAAGTTCTTAGGGAAGGAATAATCCTGCACAATTATTACAATGGAGAGCACAAGAAGATTCAGGAATCCAGGAAGAATTGAATACTTTTGGGATCAACAAGAAAAAAAAAAAAGTTTTATAGGGAGAAAGATGTTGCTGCAATTTTGTGGCAGCAAGTATGTTATGGCTCGTTTGGTCAGCCCAAGGAAAGAATGCTTGCATGTTGCAAGTATTGTTGGTGATGTTGTTGCATAAGGAAGGAAGCAACAGAGAGATGAAGTGTTGGTTATAAGTTTGATAAAAGAAGCATGAAAGCTTCTACTGCTATCAGACATTTAGATAGTATAAAAAATAAAAAATAAAAATTATTAAATGCAGTCATGCAGGTATGAGTTTTTTTTTTATCACTCTTTTTTCATAATTGTTGAAAGGAAATTTTGGTCAGAATTTCCTTAGCCGGAGCTATTTTATAAAATCACATGATTATATTATTTGAATGCATACCACTGGAGGTGGTAAAGGATGGAGGCCTATATTAAATCAAATTTTTTCAGCTTCTGAATGCGCACACTAACATAGTAAAATGTCATGTTAATTTGGTTATGGGGTAATAAACAAAGAATTAAAGATAAACACTGGTTATAGGAATAAATGCCAGTAAGATAGTCATGTATAAGACTAGGACCTGGTTGGATATGGCAAGGTATGGATATGGAAAGGTTATGAGCCACACAGGTACTAAAATCTTCCTACTTTTGAAAAAAAACTTGGGCTGCAACCTTTTTGCTAACACTAATGAACACCACAGAATTATATTCTTGGTGTAATGTTCAGGTTGAAAAGGAAGGCATACAATTAATTGGGAAGATAATAGGAAGTGTATGGAGAAGGTGGCAACACATTGGCCAGAATTCCAACTCATGGATGGTGAGATACATGACTGAGATAGAGAGCATTATGTAATTCAATGCAAGGTGCAC
>ML789814.1:131500-146446 GCA_009831015.1 Picea engelmannii
AGATAGAGAGCATTATGTAATTCAATGCAAGGTGCACTAAATAAGAATGCATTGAGAATTGCACTCATGCATAATAAGTGATAGAATTGTATACTAAATGAAATGGTTGAATATGTTTTGTAAGTACATGCATATATATTATTCCATGGAAATAATTATACTAATGGCTGAAATGTTGCTACCCATGAAGTTGAGAACATTTCAGGAATTGTTAAACATTGCAACAGGAAAGTTACAAGCCAGGTAGTCACAGGAATAGAGACTACATAAAATTTTATGTTCAGAAAATTGAAATAATAAACTTACTGTTGTTAACTATGAACATGCATATGCATAGAATGATGAGTCATTCTATTTGGTCAAGTTGTTTGGTAATTTTGATTGAATTTCTAGGTGCAGGAAATTCTAAGATCATTGCATAAGATGTTGTACATGTTGAATTATGATGTACAGAAAATACTGACAATTTGTTGGCAGTATGCAAGATGAAGTCTTGCAGGAAAATTGTATGCAGTGTGGTGCCTATGGAAAATGACAAGGATGGATGCATTCATAATATGGCAACAGCCAAGATGAATCATGAAATATAATATCATGTTTTGGGGATAAAAGTTGAATTTCCTTTCGAACTAATTGGAGTTCCTAAATGAATTCTTTTATGTTCTCTCATGATAACTGCATGTGGTTGATGCAGATGAGATGATGTTGATAAAAGTTAAAATGTTGACTACAAAGGTTATCTCGGGAAGATGTTGCTTGGAAACCTTTGAGGGCAGTTGGAGCTCCTTGAGCCATGGTGCTCTAAGACTTCCAGTCTGGCCTGTTGCTGAAGCCCAAGGAAAGGGAGGTGTAGCACCAATGGATTGTGCTTATGAAGGTGTATACTCCGGGGTGGGACAAACATGTGGGGAATGAGAGACAGTTGGTTGGAGTGCTGCTGAGGTTTGAATGGTTGGAGTGTTGCTAAGGTCTAGTACCTTGGCCTAGACCATGTGGATAAGGATTTTGGACCATGGCTATCTTGGGAAGCCATTGCCCCGATGGAGTCATATCCCTACTCAGGGGTGGAAGGTCTTCTCCATCAAAAGATAAGTACAATTCTCTATTTATTGTATGTTGTGTATGTTGTATACAGTTATAATGTTATTAAAATTGTCTGTATATACATATATATATATATATATATATATATATATATATATATATATATATATATATTGCATATATGCTTGCATTACCGCATCCATGAATGTACATAATATGTCTCATATTTCATTACTTAAGAAATATATATACCTGATGCTAATCATGTAATCAATTGGAATGTGATTCAAGTGGAGCAACAAGGTGTCCTGCAAGTGCATCATGTGCGCATATTGGACAGGAAAATAAAATAGCTCTGGAATCGAGCTATTGAGCTTGTAAAGGTCCAGTGGACCTGGTATGATCCTGAGGACATGACATGGGAGCATGAGGACGCGATGCGGGCATGATACCTACATATATTTGAAGATTTTGGAAATCTTGTTGATGTTGTGTGAAAGTTTCACTGAGGACAGTGCAAAAATAAGGGGAGGGGATTGTAATACCCCAAGGACTTGCCCCGATTCCATTATGAATTCTAATTATGATTTATAGGCTGTTGAGCTAAGTTTATATAAGATGATGGGGTTATGAGTTATTAGGCCAGGGAGCCTAAGTGTTGAAGGCCAAGAGCCTGATTTTGTACATGTAACTATGCACATTATTAATAAAGATAAACATCTCTACATGTGGACCGACCACGATGAATGAGTGATGGGGGACTAAGCTTCCACAAAGCCTGGGTAAGGGATTGGGGGCTGGAAGTTTGGAAAGAGGGGATAAGTGTTGAGCCTAGGGGCTTAATTCCTTAGGAAAAATATTTTAATATTATTCCAAAAGCCATGTGAAATCTATGTTTTGTCCTAAGTTCCTGGGGCAGAACGTATGTTGATGGAATGCATGTAGCTACATGGGCAACATGTGTCAACCCAGGCATATGTGATTTAACCCAGGAAATGAGTCGTGTTGGGGGTTCACTTTCCATTCCATCAACTGTTGCATGGGAGTTGGGTGGGCATTCCTCCAAACATCACCTGAATCTGGGGTTCGACCTTCCAATTCCTCCATCCATCACTTGAGTCAGGGAGTCCATTCTCCATCTTCCGTCTGAACAGGCGGGCATTCCCGATCGACCTATGTTGGGTGTTTTATGCTGGATCCTTTACCTGGACCATGGGAGTCTCTACGTGGAATATCTATACACCTTACGCATCTCTGAAACCAGATACATGAGTCTGTCCTTTATTGTTGGTTAGGGAAACCCAATGTGTCTCGTAATTGCTGAGCCTTGTTACGATGAAGTGTCTGTCTGTCATTTTTTTGGGAAACCTGTGTTTTTTGTCCCAGTTGACTGTAGCAGCCACGCAGTTCTTGGCTGGGTGTGGTTTGTTGTTATTGTACGTTCATTGTTGAGCCTTGTTGTTTTTCTGCTTTGTATGGGAACAAGATTAAGGAAACTGGTTGTATGACCTGTGTTTAACCTCTCTCCAGGTGAGGGAGGTGATTGTTGTTGAAGAGGCGGGTTTTACCAAGCCTGTGAGTGACTCTCTCTAGGTGAGAGAGTGCGCGGAGGAAGGAGAGAGCTCCTGGAAGGAACCCTGTAGCTGCCACAGAACCCAAAGATTTATGGTCTGGTCTGTTGCTGAAGCCCAAGACAAGGGAGGTTAGCAGTCGAAGGACTATCTAGGTGACAGAGAAGGTGTATACTCTTGGGGTGGGACAGACATGTGGGGAAGGAGAGTCTGTGGGCAATGGGTATGTGGTTCTTGGGAGAGAATCCTCCTTCTTTTACATGTATTCTTCTTGTAAACCTTACCTAGCCTAGTATTCCTTACCCAGTGGAGCTTAGTCCCAGCTCAGGGGTGACCTACTGCTGAGAGTGATGAGTAGCATGGTATAAGGCTGGGAGTTTTGTGGAAGGTCTACATGCAGTTGGTGGAATTACCACGGTTTCAAAGATAAGTATTAGCTTATGCTTAATATTATGTTTTGCATGCCTGTGATGCTTATATGTATCATGTATTATGTTGTGCATATGAATTATTGTTAATGCTAGGGATTATTTATGTTAGCAGTAATCTTGTGCTTACTCTGAGTAAAATGTGTTTAATTTGATTTAAATGCATGTTATTAATTAAGTATGAGAATGATGTTGTTTCGCATAGTAGCGTTGCCCGGCCAGTGAGTTGACGGTCGAGGAACATTTCAATGCATGCAATGCATCAACCTAAAAAGTGGGAATATTACCTACCCCTGGTGGAATTTACCTACAATAACGGCTACCAAGAATCACTAAAGATGAGCCCTTTCAAAGTCCTCTATGGTAGGTCGTGCAACACTCCAGTTAGCTGGAGAAATCCCGTGAACAGAATTACAATTGGACCCAAAATGTTGAAAGAAATGGAACAACAAGTGATTCAGATAAAGAAAAATATGAAAATCGCTCAAGATAGACAGAAAAGTTATGTCGATAGAAAGAGAACCCCAAGATAATTAAAGATAGGAGACCACGTCTATCTTAGGGTTAATCCCAGGAAGAGTTCATCGAGAATGAGAGCTTGTGCCAAGTTGGCGCCTCAATATTGTGGACCTTTTGAAGTTATAGACAGAGTGGGACCTGTAGCCTATAGTCTAGCACTCCCTCCCATAGTAAAAGAACATAATGTTTTCCATGTTTCATTGTTGAAGAAATATGTACATGATTCTAATCATAGAATTGACTAGTTTGTGATCCAGGTGGAACCAGAGGGATAATTCCTACCAGAACCTCAAGGCATACTAGACATGAAGGAAACCCCACTCAAGAACCAAACCATTACACAGGTCAAGATGCAGTGGAAACACTTTGTCCAGATGAGGCCACATGGGAAATGGAGGATGCCATGAGACATGCATACCCATTTTTGTTCACTTCTGTATATACAGGATATGTTAATAGATAGAATGTGAAAAAATAAGTGTTCTAGATACAAGAAATGGCAGAGAAGGTTTTGGATACAAGCTGATAAACGAAGCCAGTCCTCCTTGCTTGGTATCATGTAAACCATTTCCAAGTTCCTGCAGGAAGAGGAGAGTAACCTATGTCCCTATTGTGGTTGAGTGAGAAGAAAAGGCTGTGTTGCAAAGAATCATGGTCTAGCTCAGGGGTGGCTAGTAGTAAATCTGTTTGGAGTGACTGAGCCTACAATTGGGTGGAAATGGCACCCCTTCCAGTAGTCGCTTCACATTGACTGGTTATGATAAGTCTTTTCCCTACTTCAATTGTTGAACTAGAATTATGAATGATTATTTGGTCTTATATATATATATATATATATATACGTGCATTTTACAATCGTCTTCTATGTGAAATGGTTATGTTATGCATATGTTTCCATCTCCTTGTGAATTCATACTCCCTGTTGATAGACCGTATGTCCAGCTTAATCCCAGAGGCTTTCTCGGGCATAGAACGTTTCACAGTCGAGATAGAAGATCTTGTACTGACCTAAAGACACCCATCTGAAAAAAGGTACCTCTTCCAGACCCTCGTATCATGTGAGTTTCCAAGGCCAACTCCCTAACCCGTTCAGCATGAAGCCGATGAAAACGGTGATGCAAAGGTCTCAGAAGGGAAGGTATTCCCTTTTCTGAGGGATGAACGGATGAGATCTTCTCGGAGGAAACCAAGGGTTATCCTGACCATTGGCCATGAGAAAGTACGTGGGAGTTAACCCCCGAGCCATCAAATATGTGATTTTGGAGTTCGCATGTTGGTGTGACTAAACCTTCAAAACCAGAAGTTCCAAAACCTGAAGTCGTGATGTGATCTGGACCATAGATCCAAGGATATATCAAGACCCACTTTGACCATCGGATCTGTGAGTTCGGAGTTCGCACGATGGGAGAATCGTGTGTTGGTGTGACTAAACCTATGAAACCTGAATTCGTGATGTGATCTGGACCGTAGATCCAAGGATCTATCGGGACCCACCTTGACCATCGGATTAGTGAGTTCAGATTTCGCGCATCAGGGATATTACATGTTAGTGATCCCAAGCCTTCCAAAGTCGAAGCTGTGAAGTGACCTAGACCATGTATCTATGGATCCGATGGGACTCCCCTCAGTCGTCTGATCCATGATATTTGAGTTCGTGTTTCAGGAGGATTGTGAATTAAAGTGGCCCTAAACCCCGAAATTTCCCTTAGCCAATAGGTTAGATGAGGATTATGCCAGATATTGGAAATATTGATGACTGGACCCTCTCTCTCGAGGTTGGACCCTAGAGATTAATTGAGATGAGATAGTTATAGGGAAAACAAAAACGAAGATTATTATGCCCCACCCTATGGTAAAAGAGTATTTTAGGGGCGGGTGTGTTACATCGGTCAACCTCATTGGTAACTAAACTAATAGGCTTACCTCAGTTGGTTTTGGAGGTTGTAAAGTCATAACATCCCAGAGCTCCGAACTCCCATTGTTTTGAAGCCAAAAGGCTTAGCTCTCGTTGGGTGTAGCACTAGGTTTCATGGTTCTGGTTATATGAGGTTCCACAACAAGTTTCGGGGCTACACATCCAACTCTTCATCATTATTTGGTTAGGGTTGTGGACATGGGCCCTTGGTCACACAGACGAGTGGTTTAAAGGATGCACCCTTTGTATGTATTCTACGAGCGTTATACCTTCTGAGCTTGCAGATACTTTGAATGAAGTGTGGGAACACTTCTTGCGCTTCTTCTGGAATTTAAAACTTAGAGAATTATTGACCTCTACACAACTTGCATAGGCTTTGTGCACCCTCGCACTACCTCTCCTGAGCTTAATAGACCCTTTTTGTTTTCCAAGAGACCCAAAACAATTGGAAGTGTAAACATGCATACATGAAACTATGTCTATGGTCAACAAAATCACAGTTTATTTCCTTTAATTTGAGCCACTATAGGGGCTCAAGTATTTATGTGTACAAATCATGTTCAAACCATATAGTTCCTTACTTTATTAAATACACAATCAAGAAAAATAAAGAAAAGTAGTCTAATCATCAAACAAGCATGCACATCCCTGAAACATTCACGGTATATTCAACGTTAATTTACAGTTACAATTCAGTTTCACATGGTATGAGAATACTTATCTATTACAAGAGGTAACCATCCAATTGACTGTGGGTGTTCACCTCTCCACCCAACCATAGGCTCATAGGCATTCACTCTTAGAACTATGGCCACTCCTGTGCCAAGACATGATATCACTAGGGGAAACTCTTGCAATTCCTTAGAGACTCTCTCTCTGTCACAACCTTTGTGAGTTTTATCAGATTCTTCCTCGACATTAATCTCGTGGACCTCATCTCTGAGGATTCCTCCTTTTTGTTATCTCCTATAACCAGAACAATTTCATATCTCATTTCTTCTATGAACTGGAGCTCCTCTTGCACTCTCCTTTTTCTCTCAGCATATCCCGGTCGCCCCCCGTGTGGGCATAGTCTCCCTTATGTCTTCTCTCATGGGTATTCTTGCACACCTTTTTCCTCCCTAAGAAGGTTATGGACATGTCCTCTTCCTTCTGTCAGAAGGAAAATTGGGTCAGTCTGGGCCTGCAGGAAATATACCTTATGTGGTACTTTGGGCTGACAGTTTTCTATCTCCTCATCCATACTCTCCATGCTTCCATTCGCGGGGGTAGTTGTTTTTTCAACCACCAGTCCTTCCTTCATTAATTGATTTTTCCTTGGGATTAGGATGAGGCTTATTATTTCAACAAGGAGAATTTGGGTCATTTTGACATAATGAACCCTCTACACAGTTTCCTCACTCTTTCCTCTAGTGATATCATGGCCAGTACTTCAAGCCTTCACCCCCACAGTCAGTTATTTGCAATCTAAACAATGATACATTTAGATTTTTCACATGTCATAGCATGGTAATCATAATTAATTATTATTAATTACAAGATGGGGGTAAACAGGGGTGTTACAAATTGTACTTGGTTGAATATTTCTAGTACCAACTAAGGAGGATAGATCATACCCTTACATATACTACTTGATTCCCTACTAAGTGAAAGTGAACTTCCCAAGTAGTGTTATTGATGTATTATGGAAACATGACGACCGAGAGGCTTATGTAAGGCTAGTTTCAAGTGTTCCCAAGGGGCTTCCATATACTTGAAGGTATGTGGAAGATCAAATCTATAGGAATATTTTGCATGATGCAATATACTCAGAGGGGTACCAACAAAGGTGTACAAGGGTGTCCAACTAGGTGACTCTACTTATATTCCCTACATGTATGTTTTCCCAACCATAGCTTTGCATGCTAAGTGATGGATCTATGTGTTTAAATATGTTGTAACACATCTCTATCCTAATTTTTTTTTTTTAATTTGGGTGTGTTCTGGCACTTGAAAGGCCTCTCCAATAATGTTTGTAAGGTACTTCATCATAAAAAAAATTACTACTAATCAATTATTCAAGAAAAATGAATTATAGAAAAGTATATAAGAGATATAATGATATAGAACTTGTAGTATATAAACCTTGTATTCATAATCTATAAAAGAGAGAGAAATGTTTACATGCCTCTTTGAGGGGGAAACATCCTTTGAGTAGAGCTCCAATGCAATAACAACACATGACAATACATTGCATAACTTCCTATATTTATGAATAGTTTCTCTCTAGAAAAACCCTAACTACTTGTGCTTTGATAACTGATGAGTACCAACCACTTAGTGGCCTTATTTAATAAACATAACCCTTTTACATTAAGTAAATAACCAATATCTAACTAATGGGCCTTATTCAAAAAAGATGGTCTGATTAATTGATTACTAACTCCTAAGTACCAAAAGTAGAAAGGTTAGGGTAGGGATATAACAAAGTTAGTACCAAATTTTGTCTTGTTCTGTGTACCCATAAACTAATGGAATCATAGCTCTAATACAATTGTAAACATTATTCTATTTTTTTTTTTTAAATGTAAATATAGTGACAAAAAACTCTTACATTGAGAATAACAAAAAATAATAGAATCAATGTTGGGATCCTCCCTAAGGGTGTAATGGGGGGCCAAAGGGCCCATTAGAGTAATAATAGTGGAGGCCATTTAATCTAAGGTGGACTAGGTTTACCATGTTTTTTATTATTAAATAAGGCCCACTACCGTAGTTAATATGGAATAAATGTAATGTGGTCTAATTAAAGAAGGTCCAGTGGGTAGTTAACATGGGGTTATAATTAGGGTTTTGAACTTATCTATAAATAAGGATGTATTCCTCCTTATGGACATGTGTCAAAGTTTATTATATTTGTATCTTAGATCATTAAGAGGTCATCCTACCTTAAGAGGCAAGTGAACATGAGTGGAATCCTTATATAAAATTATTATTGTAAGGTGTTTCCCTACCTTAAGGGTATTTTGATAAATAAAGTTTGAGCATTTCCAAATATCATTTGTTATTATTCAAGTTTAGGTGTTAAGGATCATAACAATTGATGTGCACAATATTGAGTGAATTAATGGGAGAAAAAAACTCATTGCATTAAGTGAAATGTATTTGAAATATTACAACGAAAAAGATAAGAATAATGGAAATTTCATATCACCACATTTATTGTTTTATTACAAGGGAATGCATATAAAAATGACAAAAATGGTGTACTCCAAAAAAAAATTGACCAACTTGAATCTACCTCAAAACTAATACCATAATACAAGAAGAATATCAATTTGGAAAAATTAAAGAAAATAACCAATAGAATGAAAAATTGGTACCCAAACATTGATGAATGTATGATATGATCTGATGATATATAAAAATTTCTACCAATAAGGCCCTCTAGTAAGTTACTAGATCACCCAATAAAGTTAGGAGTTTGAGCTAAATTCCCAACCAAAAAAGACACATTTGTGGATTTCTTCCCTTTGGATCCTAAATATTGGATATATTCACCCCAAAGTCTCTATCAAGAATTAGATTGTCTACCCAAATCTCACTGCTTGTAGCAATCCATATAAGCTACTCCAAACCCACTTGATTGATGGTAAAAATTGATGGATTGAGTGGAAAAACAATTGACCCCCTTTTTTACCCCTTTTTCTCTAAAAACCTAATCATCCTTTTAACTTTGGGTTGTACACATAAGTTTGCCTAATTAGTCTACGAGAGGAAATAGTAAGTGTTGTCTCATAGGAATGTTGGACCTACACTAGACATTGTCTATACACATTTGCATGTGTTGGGGAACATTAATACCATGTCATGTATTTTATGTCCCCACTAACACGTAAAAATGGATTCAATAAACATTATAGAAAAATACATAACCCCATTTTAGCAATTCACTCATAACTACATCAAAAGGCACTTGGATGACAAAAATACAAAAATAAATATGAAACTAGATGCTCATGTATGAATCCATCACCTAGATGCATGCCACAATTGGGTTTAACATATCCCTTTGGAATTTTAATCAAAATAAGGAAATATCCTCCATAATCCATTTTAACCATAATACGCCATTAAGATTCTCCAAACTACATCAAATCAAACCAAATCGAGAACATGGTCATACTAGGAAAGCTAAGATGGATCATCAAGTGTGGGCCCTGTTATCCCCCACTTTTAGGGATAACTAGGAGATCATGTCTCGAGGCCCCCAGGTCCTAGACATGGAGTACCGAGAGAAGGATTGACTTTAGCATGGACCTGGAAGGCCAACCTTTTCTTTCTTCTAGCACCTTTATCTTGTTAGCAACAACAACATCCATCACCATCGGCTTGGACTTGTGTCAGAGATGGTTCTTTCTTCATGAGGTAATTAGTCTAGGTATCATGGTATGTGCCACTTTGATCATCAAAACCCTTGAATATGTGCATTTGATTCCTTTTGTTTCTAACAAATGATTGGATCTTGCACTTGCCCACTTGACCATGTTTGGAGGGATTGATAGGATGCCCTAGTAAGCCTGTGTCCTTAGGTTTTGGTTCNCTTGGGGGGGGGGGGTGTTTGAAAATCCATCGTCTCGTCCCTTCACAACACCACTTTTTCATCTTTCTTTATACCATTCCACTTGTTTGGGCATTGGGTTGACCTATTTTCAGGATTGCACCTTATCTCATAGGAAGAAGGGGATAAAGTCCCAAAAGGTAAAAGAAAGCTGGTAAAATGTAAAATCCTATGAATAAAACCTCGAGATTCTTCACCCAGGGATCCCCGAGAAAGAAATAAAAGGCTTCTCAGCAAGAAACAAGAGGGACCCATAAAAACAATAAAACAATACTTGATCAGAGGATAGGGGGTCTCATCATGAGCCAGCCTATTAGGTCCATGGGTACCTAGCAGTATGACATTACCACCATCTGGTTACCACGCCAGGGTAGTGACTCTTGGTTGCATGGCCAAGGGAAAGGGGGTCTCATCACGAGCCAACCTTCTCATTTTTGTGAAAGTACTTGTGGGTAATGTTTTCACCACTGGTCACCACGCTAGGGAAGTGTCCCTTGATTAGTCTCTTGAAGAAAAAAGAATTATAAAAATAAAAGAATAAAAAGTAATAATAAAAGGCATGAATGGGCTTGGAAAAATTTGCATCCAGGACAGGTGCATCTCGCCTTCTACAAAGGCACCCACAGGTAAAGATTTGCATCCTCTGCCCTCACTACACCCACCTTCTTGGACATCCCTTGACCACATCACCCACTTACATGGCTTGGATGAGGTCTCTTCTGGAAACTTTCCTCTTCCAGTGGACACTAGCCCAATAGGACGCGCTATCATTTTCTCCAAATTTGTATTGCAAGCTTGTGTAATTTCTTTGAGATTTTGACTGATGTATTAGGGATTTTATGCACGTGTTTACTAATATTGATGATGAGATATGATTGACATTTCTATTATCCTTTTGACTAATGAGTCCATGGAGGGCGTAGTTGTTGATGTGCAGGATCATGCCCAACGGACAGATACCATTTGGACCAGTACACATGGGGAGATGATCAGTTCGGACCTCCATGGGGCTGAAGATACCATCAGGTGGATGTTGAGACCCCATCAGGGGGCAGAGATAGGAAAAAGATGGATCAGGGGCTTTGCACCAGAGTAGAGGAGGACGTTCCACCAGAGGCACCTTGGCAGAGCTTGACCTAGGGGGATTGGCCCCTTTTCAGTGGAATGTTGGCCTTGGAAGGCATAGGATGTCATCCATGATGATCATGATGTAATCTAGTCTTATGGACATCTTGGGAGGCAGATTTGGCAATGTTGGCACATGTGGCAAGTTGGAGAAGCCCAAGGAGGGATAATGTTTTTCTCCAAGATGCCCCATTTTCCCTAGAAGGGGCTAAAGTCTCCCTAAAAGGGGCATGACGTTTCTCTTTAGCTTGATTAGGTTTTAATTTTGAACATTTAATGTAAAACAGTATGATTTTAGTATTTTGGCCTTGTTAGCCTTTTTCATGACCTAAAATGTAAAATTAGATCATGGTACTGTATAAATGGAGGGTTTTCACCTTCATTTTTCATCATCTCTCACTCACTCATTAGTGAGGTCTGAAATTTGCGCTAGACTTGGGTTCTTTGGCTGAAATTGTGAGGTGCACTTGTTGAAGGAAGACATTTTGGATCTCTATTTGGCATTTTTGGCATATTTCTTGATGGAAGGTGTTACAACTAGGGTTTGCTATGATTTTCTTGGTGAAATGTAAGTGAATTTCTGCAAAATTTCTTAATTGAATGGTTGTATTGTTATTTCTTTCATTTATTGTTATAAATTTGTTGAAGAAACCCTAGGTGACAAGCACACATAGTAGGTCCTTGTCTCATGTCCCCATCAAGAGATTTTTTTCAACCATTGTTTGAAGAGGGAAAGAGCCTAGTCATAGCTACACTCTTATTTTCTCTTTATCTACTAGCCGTTTTTACTTTCAAGCTAAGAAGAAGAAGACGCATCAGAGCCTAGTTCCTCTACACTTTGATGGGCTGATTTTCTAGGGTTTGTTGGTCAAGCCTTGTTGTAGCAACACGTTGCCTTCCAAACCCTCTTGTCTTGGTTTTATGCTATTTTCTCAACTAGTCGTCATTGCCATTAAGTTAAGGAACTAGGAGAGAGCACCGAGGCCTAGTTCCCCTACACCAAGGCGAGCTTCTCTCCCCTAGGGTTTTGAATTTGAGGCCATGTCCTAGCAACACCTCAAATCTTCACCTTCCAGTCCTTATCCTTACAATCTTCTTGATCCTTTAGCTCCTGCATCCTTATTTTGACTCCATTAACCCTGGAAATGCACTGATCTAAGACCTAGCTTGCAAGTATTATGATCAAAACCACTCTCAATACTTTGAATGAAACTCTAACTATTCTAACCCTAGATTAAATAATAACCCTACTAACCTATTGTTGTCATTATCCTTTGCTATTATATCATTTGTGCAGTTAACGTTTCTCTTATAATCAATTAAATGGTGGTTTAGAGGCATTAATTGAATGAAGTGTTGATTGTTACATTGAATGCCACGTTTTTCTTAGCATTTTTTAAATAAGTGACATTATATATCATTGTTATTTTATAAACATTGACTCTGCCAATATTTATTACCCAATTGCTTATATGTATATCAGATAGTCATTGATTTATATGAAGTACTAACCAAGCGAGCAAGCTTTCATATATCAGTTTCTTGTTGCTTTGTCTCAGGCAGGTGCATCTCTCCTTTTTGGATTATACTTTATTATTGGTTATTAGCTGGACTATCTGCTCGATGGTGACTTGTGAGGGAGGGAACTTATCTTTGTCTTGCAATCCTTTCCCTTCTCAAAACCCCAGGTCACTGGGGACGTCTCCCCTGGGCCTTACCTTCCTAAACAAAAAGAACCATCCCATTGAGGTGACATTGGGTGGGATTGGTTCTAGTTATGCCAGTTTGACTACTCTTCATCCATTTACTATCCTAACTACAAATTGTGTGATAACAGGCCCCAACCTGATTCAACCTTCTAAAATTTAGAAATAGCTCCTAAAATGTAGGAAATGACAATTTTATTTGAGGGAATGAATCAATAAAGAATAGAAATTAACTCTCAAGTTATTTATCATAGTTACTCCTCTACATGTCATAAAATGGGTAAATAGGCCCAATATAACTCCATTGCCTAGAGAAATAACAAAAAACACAATCAACATGAGGAAAGGAATATACACCAACTAGCTCTATAACTTTCAAGGTTACCCATCTACTCAACAAGTTGCCAAAAATAATAAGTCCCACTACACATGGATCCTTAAGAAAAAGGAACATTAAATTCCTCTACAACTAGCTACATTACCACAAAACATTTCATGTCCATGCATTTATAATCTCAAGTTTCATCTTGGTAAACAAGAAGAGTGGCAACATATAATTGTCTAAGTGCACCAATAATGCATCTAACAGATGATTACAAATTCAACTTCCATCTATACTTTCATTTTTCTTCTTGATGCATATAAACTCTAACTAAATTTATTGGTCTATCCTAGTGAACCATTGATTTTCTCAAACTAATGCGTGTTTCATTGTGCTCCATCTTTCACATCACACACTACCAACACACAAGAGTTTTATAATAATGGGAGATCAAGCATATTAGTTGAGAGTTGATTAATTATCTTAACAACACGCTAGTATAAGTGGAGCACATATTAAGCAAAGAATTGTGGAGCTTATCATGGCTCAACCAAGATTAAATATCAAAGTGTAGACATGTATTCAAAAATATATTTAGAAATGATACATATTGCTTCCTTCCTAGTTTTCCTAAAATGTTCACTAGTAAACTGTTTTATGGATTTTTCTCTTATCCTTATCCCAGGAAATTCTATTCTATACTCATTAGGGATGGAGACTATCATATACCTTGTGAAAGCACATATGTAAGCTATGTAATAGGGTGCACGAATCAGAAGAAAAATTCATTTTCTCATGTATTTTGAGATTTATAATCACATTGTTACCTATTTAAAGGTCATCATAATTTGAGTTATTAGATTCATTATGAAGATCAATGATGTATTGCATTTTTCATTATAAAACTTACTTAATACCACAAGAAGTTGTGACATACCCCATAACCAACCCCATTTTGGATTTCTTATTCCATTATCCAAATAGATCATACGTGATACATGAATCTTATAGAGTTTCAAAAGAACACTCATTATGGAGCTGGATTTGTGGTCTAGAGTATATGTGTTGGATCATGTTGTCATTTATGCCAATGGTTTGTCATTGATGCCAATGGTTTGATTACTTGGGAGATTGTTGGATCATATGTCATTGATGTAAATGGTTTGGTTTGATTGATGTCATTGGTTGATGTCAAGTAATTGATTGATATGATTCCCTTGATGAGAATGTTATATGTCCAAGTGGAAACCAATCGATGCAAAGGTAAACAAATGGATGAACTCCAAAGTGGTCCCCTTACGGTGAAATCCCTCACGGGAAGATGCTTTGAGGATTGAGTTATCATAGAAGAATGGTTGGAGGACCCATGCTCTCATTATTGTCTTATCATGATTGATAAGGTGTACAAATGGATGAACTCCAAAGTGGTCCCCTTATGGTGAAATCCCTCATGGGAAGATGCTTTACGGATTGAGTTATCCTAGAAGAATGGTTGGAGGACCCATGCTTGTATGAGGAATAACGAGATGAAGATCAAGGAAATTGTTGGTGAAACTATCCTAGATGGATAGTGCATGCCATTTCTGGTGGTATGTGGAATGTCACATAACTCCTCCTGGTTTGAGAGTTATGGCCTTACGAAGTTGAAGGACCCTCACATGAAGGCTTGAAGCCCCCAAAGTCAAAGAAGTCAAAGTGACCTAAAAGAAGAAATGA
>ML789814.1:155212-167209 GCA_009831015.1 Picea engelmannii
TTTCATTGGTAACCCTAAAGGTCTAATAAAAACGGATCCCAAGATTTGCTTGAATTTTGTACAAGAGAGCATTTTATTAATTGAGTGAACTTTTGGAAATTTTTTATACTAAATTCTCATTAAATAGAACTTTACAACAAGTAGGATCTATCTAAGTTTTGTGTAAAAAGGAAAATAGAATGTTTTAAGATTTGAGTGAATTTTGTACAAGAGTATTTGATCAATTTAGTGAAT
The DNA here is from genome assembly GCA_009831015.1 of Picea engelmannii. Classification (NCBI taxonomy): domain Eukaryota; kingdom Viridiplantae; phylum Streptophyta; class Pinopsida; order Pinales; family Pinaceae; genus Picea; species Picea engelmannii. Next base: position 155,447 of record ML789814.1, read on the forward strand.
TTTTGGAAATCTCATGCACAAAAGTCTCTTTAAAGAAAATTTTATGGAGAGCGGAAAGCTTATTATGGACTTGAAAAGAACTGTAAACTAGCAGACCTTTCGCGATGGGATAAGAAGAAACTCATCTTTTAGATTCTCGTAACTCTTATTATCTTATATGGTTGTGAAGTTTGGGGCTGCAACATCTCTAGATAATCATGGAGAAATATAGAGCAAATGAAAAATTGTTTTGTAACTTAAAATCTCAAAATTAAACACACTACACCCTATCCTATCCTCCTCATAGAAGTGAGTCTTTCTCCAATTGCAAGCACAACTATGACTAGGTACCTAGTGTACAAGAGTAAGATAACAACGTGGAAGACAAGAGGCTTCCTAAGATCACTTCAAACTCCAATCAAAACCACCTGCAACTCAAGCAAGGTTGGCATAAAGATGCCAAGTATTGGATAAATCATTTGGGAATAAAGGAAGAGGTTCCTTTGCAGAATAATTATAATATTAAAAATATTTTTACATCTAAATTTAAGGAGAAACTATGGTGTGATAAAGAATTAGATGATAAAAGAAAATTAAGATACTCCAAGGAGGTGATCAACCTTAATCTAGAATATTAAAAGTATATGTCTATTTTCACTCGGATAAAGAAGAAACTCATCATTTCTATAACAATAATAAACTCTTATGAGTTTCACAGTGAAACAAAGCATTGGACAATTCCTAAAACGTTGTGGGTCGAAAGAATTCACCATCTTTGTGACACTAAGAGGGTTGAAGATGAAAAACACTTTCTCTTACAATGTCCATGTACACTGAAATTAGATCACAATATCCAAATCTTTGTCACAATATTGACCTTCCTAACCTTTTAACTCATCAAAACTATGGTGATTTAGGAAATCTTCTCTTAAAGATTTTAAGCTTAGAAATAAAATTATAAAGAAAACCAAGTAATTCCTTATGTTTCTTAAGATTCGACAGACCTCTCAGTGGACATTAACCATCATCATCATATAACGTTTTTCCAAGAAAAACTTTGTGGGTGTTATAGTAAGATTTGCCTCACCCCATGCAACTTGCTCAGAAGGCCTTTTCCATTTCCCTATGCAGACTTGAAGTCCCTTTTTGCAATTCCTAGAGCTAAAAATAATATTTTTTTTTCACATATGCGCGCCCTAACAACTATACAACATGTGTATATGTAAGTTGTGCTATTACAACCCCCGTACATCAAGTTTTGTGCCCAAAATTAAAAAATGGTGTCGGGTTTCCATGTCACGTCACGAGATCCGTGATCCTTGACCTTCCATATACTAGAAACATTTTGAATCGACCCTTTAGTTCCATTTGAAGGCTATAAATGGGTCATACCAAGTTGTGGAAAGGAGGAGAAGAATTCAACTTTTGAGAGCAAAGTTACTCAGGAGAAATTATTCACTTGATATTGAGTCTGGATCCCTTTGTCCTTTAAAGTCTAAACACATTTTTCATCCCCCAAGCTCTTCCCTCTTTGATGGAGAACCTCATTGTCTCTCTTATATGAGCTTACCTTTGGTGGAGTATTGAAGTGGTGGAGGCCCAGCTAGAAGGGACTTAGTTTCTCGGTTCTGAGACATGCCGACACAGAAGTTTGCCACTCATACACTTTTGTTGATTAAAAATTAAAAGAAATACTATTTTCTCATCCAATAAATGTCTTGCAAATATTTGAATGGTTATTCCATGGGCATATTTGTTATGAATATTGATGGATTGTGCTATTACTTGTGCTAACTTTATATATTATCACCATATGCTTGCGTATCGTGGTTGTTGAGGACAAGTTGCAGGTATATAGCTTTGAGTCGAGTGCTCAACGATGGACTTCATCGAACATCCAAACGAGGTAGGTTCTTTATCTTGTCTTGTTAGCATGTTTGTTTATATAACATACTTGATATTATAATTTATTTTTGTAGTCATTTGCATCTGTTGTGGTTTAACCCATGCCCTAGATTGATTTTCCTCGTAATAGATTGGTGACCATACTGGGGAAATAATCCTCTTTTCGGGGTTTGGAGTTTTTTTCTACTTATATTGATCTTTGTCAGCTTGGGTTTCATTTTCGTCTGACTTCTTGACAACCTCTTTTCATTTTGAGTCTAAGTTTCTTGGCCTTATCCTTAACGTGGTAGTGTTTTAAGAAACATACGAGGTTTTTTCCTTGACAGACGCGTACATACGCGAGATGTCGTTCTATAGGGCACATACATACATGGTTTTTTCCTAGACAATTGCGTACATCATCTTTTTTTTCTTGATTGTTGAGTTTGGTGTTTGTTGGGTGAGTTTTGATGGTTGTTGAGTCTTCTTGGGTCTCTGTCATAACTGTTGAGTGCCTGCAAAGTGATAGGAAACCTTTTTTTGGTTGAATTTTCAGGCAATTTTTTCTTTCTCATCATTTTTTTCATTGGTTGTCTTTGCATCTTGGGCTTGGTGTTTTCTTCTTGATATCTTGCTTGGTTTGTCTCTTTTTTCTTACAGTAGGGTCTATATATCAAGTTGTGGTTCATGTTGGATCATGTTTTCATTGATGTCAAAGGATCGATGTCAAAGGAACGTTGAATTGTCATAGTATATTGATGGATCATGTATTGTCCTTGATGTCAATGGATTGATGTCAAGTGGAGTCATAGTCATATAATTTCATGCATAGATGAAGATGGATCAATGAGTTTTCATTGATATATGATGCATATATAAAGATGGATCAATGAGTTGTCATTGATATATGATGCATAGATGAATATGGATCGATGTGGTTTCATTTATATATGATGCATAGTTGGATTGATGTAAAGATGACTCATTATTGTCTTATCATGATTGATAAGGAGCACAAATGGATGAACTCCAAAGTGGTCTCCTTATGGTGAAAGCCCTCATGGGAAGACGCTTTGCGGTTGAGTTATCCTAGTAGTATGGTTAGAGAACCCAAGATTAATTTTGGAATAATGAGATGAAGATCATTGAATTTGGCAGTGAAACTATCCAATATGGATAGTACTTTTCAAGCCATTTCCGGTGGTTTGTGGAACGTCACATAACTCCTCACGGTTTGAGAGTTATGGCCTTACGAAGTTGGAGGACCCTCATGTGTTGGCGTGAAGCCCCAAAAGTTCAAAGAAGTCAAAGTGCTTGCAAAGAAGAAATTATTTAAATAATAAATTGAAGTGACAAAGACAAAGAGGATTATTTAAATAATAAAGTGAAGTGACAAAGTCAAAGAAGATTATCTAAATAATAAAATGAAGTGACAAAGTCAAAGAGGATTATTTAAATAATAAAGTGAAGTGACAAGGTCAAAGAGGATTATTTGAATAATAAAGTGAAGTGACAAAGTCAAGGAGGAATATTTAAATAATAAAGTAAATGTAAAACTTTCTAATTATGGAAAGTGGTTATAAGAAGGTTAACCCTAAAATGAGGAAAATGGGTTAAGTGGCCAAGTGGCTATTGGATACATACACAAGTGGCAAATTGGGCAAAGTTGGACATAAGTGACTATGTGGAAAAAGTGGCTATGTGGACAAAGTGGCCTAGAATATGCTTCTAAGGAAGCTACTTGGAGAGTATAAATAAGAGGCAAGGGTCTCTTGTGAAAAAAATCTCTTGAGCATACATTAGAGATCTATTATGAGAGAGAGATGGTCTGGAGGATCTCATGGACGCATCAAAGTTTCTGTAAGTCTGAGATCTTGACGAAAAAAATTTCGGAAGTTCATAAACCCTAGTTTCTGAAGGAATATGCGAGTAGCAGTGGAACAGAGCATGTACATACACGGGCTACAGTTAGGAAGGATAAGTACGCATGCGGGTTGAAGGAAGATAAAGTGTGTACAGTTGGAAGAAATTCATGAAGACTTGAGTGTGAGATGTGCTAGGTTCTTGAAGGTTGAAGCAAGTTCCAGATCTACATTCTATGGGCTCAGATCTTCCATAGAAACTCTGATATGGTTACATGGTTGTCTTGATGGATACTCTTGCTTATTGTATGATGAATGCTTAAGGCATTCTTGGTATGGCTGTTATGATTTGGATTGTGTTGGTTGATGGAGTGAGCATCACTCTTATGTTTCATTACTGATATGATTGCCATAGTATACTGGTTGCTTATACATGATTAAGTAGCATTCATATTGTATGGTTGAGGAGCATGAGTAAATTGTTGGAGAGCATAGATGTGTTGTGATTGGTTATGGTTCAGATTGGACAGTGACAGACATAAGTGAATGTGACTGAAGCATGTAGAGGATCTGAGTTTTTCATAGAGATAAAACCCTAATTACTCAAAAGGCATATGCAGGATGTATTGCAGACAGGCTGCATACATACGCGAGTTGTACTACTGGTAGGGTGTGTACATACACATGTTGCACTACTAACATGTCGTGTACATGTTGATGGATTATTATCTATTGAGGATTGGTTCCTCTTCTCAGTTGGTGCTGAGTTATGTAAGTTGAGTCTTGCATTGTAGAGTTGGTGCTCTTGTGGAGTTGTAACTCTATTCAGTTGTTGTTGATAACCCAAGGATTGTAGTCTGTAATAAAAATAAAATTGTACATACATCTTGTGTTCTTTGTGTTCTTTGTGGTGATGACTTATTGATCATATATGTTGCTGATGCATGTTCACATTTAACTGGTTATAAATGACAACAATAAGTAATGAGTAAGTAGTGATTTCTAACTAAGGAGTTTTGTGAAGGGAACTTGAAAAATATCCCTACACTTATTCACCCCCCCTCTTAGTGTGGTTGATGTGTCCAACAATTGGTATCAGAGTGGGCCTTCACTATAAGCCTTAAAAATCTTGGAGGAGATCCATGGACACATAAATGGATGATGAAGTTCCAATCCTTGATGAGAAAAATTAGTCTACATGAAGAATAGAAATGAAAGTGCATTTGAAGGAAATAGGAGTGGGTGTTTGGAAATAAAGAACAAGTCAAAGTTTGCAGTTCAAAGGGAAGAAAAGAAGAATGACGCATTGGCTCTCAAGACCATTCTTAGTGGAACCTCAAGTTATATCAAAGAGAGAATTGGACAATGCACTTCCTCCAAGGATCTATGGCTAAAGATAGAGAAGACATACCAAAGCAAGAAGGAAGACACTAAAGACAAATCCATCAAGAATAATGAAGGTAAATAATATCCAAAATTCTCTAATTTCAATGATTCTAAATGTGATGATGTTGGAAAAAAGGAAGACCTTGAAGACAATTCCATCAAGATCAATGAAGGTAAATAATCTCCAAAAACCCTCGATTGAAATATTTCAAAAAGTGATGATGTTGAATATTTCTCTACAAGTGAAGAAGAAAAGCTAGAAATAGTTTGTGTAGAGTTAGATGATATTTATCCCATGGAAGAAGTAGAATAAGAACTATCATAGATTAAAAGGAAAGTTGAATGGGGTCTATTTGAATACAACTATGACCATTGTTACATAGAATATAGCTATATTTCTAAGAACACTAAAAAGTTTCTTAAAAGGAATCAAAGGCACATCTTGAAGTTAAAAGAAATGCTCAAGGAACAAGAAGAAAGAAAAAAGGCTCAATTAGAAGAAAAAGAAGAAGACATCAAAAGACTAAAGAATGAAATAGAAGAGAATAAGAAGTTAGATGATGAGATTAGAAACAGAGTTGAAGTTAATTTCCATCTCAAGACCCAAATTGAAGAAGCCAAAAGGATAGAGGAACTATTAAAGAATCAAGTAAATAAAGAGGAAGAGTCATGTCATAAGTTGGAAGTTAAAGTTTTTGATCTTAGAAAGAAAGTATAGAAGTCAAACAAATTCTTGAATATCTCAACAATCTTGAATGAGATATTGGATAGTAAAATATCACCAAATGATAAATGAGGTCTTGGATACAACAAAGAAGCTACACATGTTGAAGCAAGCACCTCAAAGAAGCATGAGGTAAGTCCTTCAATCTAAAAGAATGGAAATAATGTTGCAAGACAACCATCTACACAAGGCAAGGAAAGTTTCAAAAGACCAAAGTAATGAAGACATCAAGAAGCCATGTTTACACCTCAAAGAAGAGAGACACTTTCAAGATGGACACCAAAGCAAAGGTATGACAATGTTTTTCATGGTCACTATTACTCATGTAATGAATATGGTCACAAAGCTTTGGAATGCAGATTTTATGCAAGGAGAGATAATGAAAGATTTCATAACACCCTAAGGTGTTGGAGATGTGATCAAGTAGGACACATTTCTACTCACTGCCACATCATGAGATGTTACAGTTGCAGTGGATTTGGCCACAAACCCCATAATTGATGGAACACAAGAAGACAGTCCATGATGAGGACTTCATATAGCATGACTAGAAGAAAACATGAAGTTAGGAAGGGAGACATTTTTGAAAGGATGGAAGCTCAGAGTTCAAGTTATGAGAAGCAGGGACACCTTCAGAAGTGAGTGAAGAAGACTGATCAATCAAAACAAAGTGGCAACCTTAAGGTAAGCTCAAGTTTTTCATATTCAGAAGCATACGCGGGTTACAATGGTAACAGTCGTATACATACACCAGCTGACCTATGAATAGGTCACTTACATACATGAGATGTCTATGCAGCAGGCCATGTATCTGTGGTAAAAGTCTTGGGAAAAAGGATATGCATATGAATTGTAGCATGGTATGATGGTATAACTTTGTGTTGCAGGGTCTAACATTGTTTGTTGCAGGGTCTGACATGGTTTGTTGTAGGTTTTCATGTGTCACACACCCACTACCTCAATCGACGTTTTTGTTGATTTTTGTAGAATCAAAAACCTCGAATTACCTATGGAGGCCTAGCACAAGCTAGTTCTTTCTCTCTCTCCGTTCTCATGTGATTGTGGGTCATGATCAAAGTTCCAATAAACATAGTGCCTCTTGGTATTTCGCACCTCGGCACTACCGTGATGTCGAATCGTTCGACTTTGCAATCGCCGAACCCCGACAGGGCTAGCGAGCGTCCAATAGGGACAAATCCCAACTGGGCTGGAGAACAGCCAATGAGAGCAGGTCCCGTCGCCCGGTTAAATGGAATACAGGTGGCAAAGGGGGAAATGCGACACGGTAGTCGTCAGGACAGGAGGGGGCCCCACTTCACACGCCACACTATTCCGGACCCCCCCCCCCCCATTAAAGGCAGAATGGCAAGGGGGTCTGGAATTCACCTGAGCACTGTTGATCAAGGTGAATTAATCTCAACCGTTCGAGAGTTGCACGTTCTATTCCGGACCCCCCCCCCACCACTAAAGGTAGAACAACAAGGGGGCTCCGAAATGAAATCTCAGTCGTAGATCTGGGTGGGTGTACTCTGGCAGTATAGATCTTCTCGTTGCTTATCTTAATGCACATTCATGCCCCAGATTAAAGCCGACATCTCTTCCTCACATTGGACGGTCGTTATAGACCCTGAGATTCTCCGAAAGAATCTCGTCTGTTCATCGGGTTTATCATTACAAGAGTCTGAACTCTCGATCACGAGACTCCCAAATTCTCGATCCCTGGTTTCCCGATGCAGTTAATCTCTTGACACGTAACCTCCGTAAATCGGACAGTCCAGATCTGTCTCGAGATTTCCACCGTGGAAAGTCCCGATCTCTCGTCACCAGGACTCCTGATCCCGCGATTGTCGATTCTTGAAATGGGTAATCTCATGACACGTGACCTCCATCAATCGGACGGTTCATATCTATCCCAGGGTTTTCACCACGGAAAATCTCGAGCCCTCGTCATCAGGATTCTCGATTGCACGATTCTCGATTCCCTGAAATGGTTAATCTTACAACATGTGGCCTCCGTCAATCGGATGACTCAGATCTATTTCGGGGTTTTCACCATGGAAAATCCTGAAGTCTCATCATCAGGATTCCCGATTCCGCGATTCTCGATTCCTCGAAATGGGTAATCTTATGACACGTGGCCTCCGTCAATCGGACAACTCAGATCTATTCCGGGGTTTTCACCATGGAAAATCCTGAACTCTCATCATCAGGATTCCCGATTCCCTGAATTGGGTAATCTTACGACATGTGGCCTCCATCAATCGAACGGTTCAGATCTATCCCGGGGCTTTCGCCCCTATACAATGGGGTCTTAACCCTCGGGTAACTCCGGATAGGTCCAATGGCTGTCGGGCTTTCCAGCCGATATCTGACGGCTCAGATTGGTTCCTACCCATGCATTCTTCCACGACTCCCTGGACGTAGACAAATCGACGATCCAGATACTCCCGGGGACCTTGGGGATCTACGGTCCCAATTTCTTCACTACCCACGAAGACACAGAGAAACCAAGTGGGAAAGCGTTTAACACCCTACTTTCTCCTACCTATCTAACGGTCGGGGGTAAGCGCAGATTTCCTGACGAAATCCCGTCCGTCAAACAACACCTATTTATGGTTAAGGTACTTAACCTTCTGGCTTCTTTTTCCGACCTGACGATCGCGAGTGACCCCAGATCTCCCGACGGGATTTCATCCGTCGATGCGATACTTCCTCCTTATTCTGTCATCTCAGATTTTCAAGAGTATTGTTCCTCCTCGTGCAGGGTTACTAAGGTCTTACGCCTTCATGTTCTCTTTCCCGGTTCTTGATGGACTTTTCAAGGAGGGTATCTCTATGGGGAGGTTCACCCAGGGTATTATCTGAGGCTGATAAGGGTATCGTCCTCCCGAGAACTAGTCATGAAGTCTGAATTAGATCAGTACGCATATGAATAATGAATTTATGAGGACATAAGCCATACGTAGTCTTTCCATACAATATACAACTACTAGTACTGATCAAAATACCACACAGACATTCTTATAATGAAAAAATTCATAGTTTCACAGCTTATGAGCATAATTACCAGAATACATATATTTCAAGGTGCTAGAGGCAAAACACTTATAAGAAATAACACCAGGGTTAAGAAACTATTGAGAGGGGTGCTCGTTTCCACCCAACCGTAGACTCAACGACTCCCAGCGGATTTACCACTAGCCACCCCCGAGCTGAGACCACTATGCTGTGAGACTGCGTCTCTGTCGGCCAGTGACCAGGAGCGAAGGTTACTCTCCTTCCTCTCTGCTATCACTCACTCTGCATATTGCCAGAGTTCTCCTTATCCCCTCGCATCTGCCCCCCCAATCTCTTCTACCCCATGCCTTATCCTCTTGCGAGGTTGCGTGTGGCATGATTTCCTTTGCACTGGTCAGTCATGATGGCTCTACGGATGGGCGGTTCACCTCCCCATCCATCATTAATTCCTGAGGAGCCATCTAGATGCCAGCCCGCGAGACATTTAATTCGGGGCGAGCGAGCTGCTTTTGGTTCTCCGGGCCAGTGGAGTCCAAATACGGTATTAATTCTCGGTGGAAGTTAACGCCACCTTTCCAGGTGCCTTTCACTGCCATCGTGGTCTCTTTTTCTGCACATCCCCTCTCAGCAGTCCTGCAATATAAATTCATAATTTTATTCAAATTAATTGACCTTTTCCATAAGGTCCATTCACATCACATATTCACATTCATGAGTTTTCCACAGTTCTGGCCAGTCGAGTTATTTTTACAAACTGGGGGAAATAGGGTGTTACAATTCCCTCCCCCTTAAAGGAACATCGTCCTCGATGTTCTTATCTTTTCACATGAATTGTATGTACAGAAGTAAACAAAATCAGATATGCCTGTCTCATGGCATCCTCCATTTCCCATGTAGCCTCATCTAGGCCAAAATGTCTCCACTGCACCTTTACCCGTGCAATGGTTCGGTTCTGGAGTGGGGTTTCCTTTCTGTCCAATATGCATTGGGGTTCTGGTAGAAATTCTCCCTCCGATTCCACCTGGATCACAGACCAATCAATTATATGATTAGCATCATGTACATATTTCTTCAATAATGAAACATGGAAAACATTATGTGCTTTTACTGTGGGAGGAAGTGCTAGCCGATAGGCTACAGGTCCCACTCTTTCTAGAACCTCAAAGGATCCACAATACTGGGGTGCAAAATTGGAACAAGCTCCCATTTTCAGGGAACTCCTTCTGGGCTTAACTCTGAGATACACATGGTCTCCCATTTTGAACTCTCTTGGAGTTCTCTTTTGATCAGCATAATTTTTCTGTCGGTTTTGAGCGACCTTCATATTTTGTTTTATCCGAGTCACTTGCTGTTCCATTTCTTTCAACATGTCGGGTCCAAAAGAAATCCTATTTACATGATTACTCCAACTGACTGGAGTATTACACGGCCTACCATAGAGGACCTTGAAGGGACTCATCTTTAAGGATGCTTGGCAGTCGTTGTTGTAGGCGAATTCTACCAATGGCAGGTAGTCTTCTCATTTCCTGGGTTGATGCATTACATGCATTCTTAACATATCCTCTAATATATGATTCACTCTTTCTATCTATCCATCGGTTTGAGGATGATAGGTGGTGCTAAACAACAATTTGGTCTCCAAACCATCCATCAGTGATTTCCAAAAATTGGAAGTAAATTTTGTGTCTCTGTCAGACACTATTTCTTTCGGCATATCGTGCAGTATGAATACCTCTTTCATGAATATCTAGGCGATATCTATCGCCTTGCAGGTTGATTTGATGGGGATGAAATGAGCAAAATTGCTCAGTTTATCCACCACTACCATAATGACATCATTCTGTTTGGTTGAAGTTGGCAATCCAGTGATAAAATCCATGGAGATGGTTTCCCATTTCCATTATGGGATGGGTAAAGGGTGTAATAGTCCTGCTGGGTGTCGATGTTTGGCTTTAACCTGTTGGCACTCTATGCATTGGGCCAAATATTTGGCTATGTCTTTCTTCAATCCAGGCCAATAAAATTGTTTCCGGGTGGCAGTGATCATTTTTTGGTATCCTGGGTGACCAGTGTATGGTATTTTATGTAGTTCATCCATAATGAACCTCTTCAAGTTGTCACCATTTGGAATGTACAGTCTATCTCTGTAAGTGAGAAGACCTCCTTCGGTCATCTGGTAGCCTTCATATTTTACTCCAGTAGGTTCTTGCTGTAGGTACAGGGTCACAGTTTGAATGAAGGGATCTGTCTCCTGTGCATTTCTGACTCTGTTCTTGACATCTGTCTCGCAGGTACTCACCGTTGCCAAATGAATTGTTTTCATGCTTTTGCTAAGGGCATCGACCACCCTATTTTCTTTCCCTTTGATGTGTTTGATTTCAAAATCAAATTCACTAAGGAGGGCCATCCATCTAGCTTGTCTAGCATTGAGCTTTGGTTGGTCAAACCAATATCGCAATCCACAGTGATCTGTCATAAGTACAAATTTTCTTCCCAAGAGGTAATGCCTCCACATTTTCAAGGCATGCACTATGGCAGCTAGTTCTAGATCATGAGTCACATAGTTGACTTCATGTTCGTTCAATTTTCGGGATTCATAGCAGATCACACTTCCTTCCTGCATAAGGACTCCTCCGATCCCTTCCTTACAGGCATCTGTGCACACAAGGAAGTCAGCTTCTGGGTTATCTATTTTCAACACAGGTGCATGGGTTAGTAGATGTTTCAGGGTTTGAAATCTTTCTTCACATTGCTGAGTCCACAAAATTTTTTTCCCCTTCTTCTGGAGGGCAGTGATTGGACAACCAATCTTGGAGAATCCTTTTATAAATCTCCTATAGTATCCCGCTAATCCCATAAAGGATCTGATGTCTGAGACATCCTTTGGGGTAGGCCATTCCATGATAGACC
>ML789814.1:169165-207038 GCA_009831015.1 Picea engelmannii
TCCTCTCAGTATGGCCATTGATATGACCATGTTTTTGCATCTCGGGTTCATGCTGCATTTGTTGCTGTAGGTCAGATAAGCTCTGCAGTAAAACTACATTAATTTCAGTTTTCTTTTCTTGTTCTTTCATCATCCTTTCATTGTCGGCCTTGTAGCTTTGCAATTCAACCATGAGACTCCTCACGGTCTCGGCTAGATTTGGAGGGGTTCCCATTTCTCTTCTTTCGTCAAACTCTTTGTCTCTATTGCAGGAGCCTTCTCCCATCTCTTGGGGAGTCACCATTCTCTGCGTCTGTAAATTCCCGCGGCTGATCGTCCGCTTGACAGAAAATACAAACACTGGTTATTAGTCAAGAGTTAAATACATTTTATAAACTGCGCATAAATTTATAACTCTTTCACATACATACACAGTCGGGTTCTCGTCTCCAAGTTTTAATCCTGGACAAGAGAGTTAAGTTATTGGGTTACTCCTCATAGGAGTGCTTCGAACGGAGCTTATGCACAACTCGTTCATGAGCCCAATCAGGTCGAGTATTGTAACCATGCTCTGATACCACTTTGTCACACACCCACTACCTCAATCGATGTTTTCATTGATTTCTGCAGAATCAAAAACCCCGAATTACCTATGGAGGCCTAGCGCAAGCTAGTTCTTTCTCTCTCTCCGTTCCCATGTGATTGCAGGTCATGATCACAGTTCCAATAAACGCAGTGCCTCTTGGTATTTCACACCTTGGCATTACCGTGATGTCGAATCGTTCGACTTTGCAACCGCCGAACCCCCACAGGGCTAGTGAGTGGCCAATAGGGACAAATCCCAACTGGGCTGGAGAACAGCCAATGAGAGAAGGTCCCGTTTCTCGGTTAAATAGAATACAGGTGGTAAAGGGGGAACTGCGACATGGTAGTCGTCAGGACAGTAGGGGGCCCCACTTCACACGCCACACTATTCCGGACCCCCCCCCCATTAAAGGAAGAATGGAAAGGGGGGTCCAAAATTCACCTGAGCACTGTTGATCAAGGTGAATTAATCTCAACCATTCAAGAGTTGCACGTCCGATTCCAAACTCCCCCCCACCGCTAAAGGTAGAACAACAAGGAAGCTCCAGAATGAAATCTCAGCCGTAGATCTGGGCGGATGGATTCTGGCCATCCAGATCTGCTCGTTGCTTATATTAATGCGCATTCATGCCCTAGCTTAAAGCCAACATCTCTTCCTCACATCAGATGGTTGTTACAGACCCTGAGATTCTCCGAAAGAATCTCATTCGTTCATCGGGTTTATCATTACGAGAGTCTGAACTCTCGATCATGGGACTCCGGAATTCTCGATCCCTGGTTTCTCGATGTGGTTAATCTCTTGACATGTAACCTCCGTAAATCGAACAGTCCAGATCTGTCCTGGGATTTTCACCATGGAAAGTCTCGATCTCTCGTCACTAGAACTCCCGATCCTGCGATTCCTGATTCCCAAAATGGGTAAATCTCATGACACGTGACCTCCGTCAATCGGACAGTTTAGATCTATCCCAGGGTTTTCACGACAGAAAATCCTGAGCCCTCGTCATCAGTATTCCCGATTCCCCGAAATGGTTAATCTTACGACACATGTCCTTCATCAATCAGACGACTCAGATCTATTCCGGGGTTTTCACCATGGAAAATCCCAAACTCTTGTCATCAGGATTCCCGATTCCGTGATTCTCGATTCCCCAAAATGGGTAATCTTACGACACATGGCCTCCATCAATCGGACGACTCAGATCTATTCCAGGGTTTTCACCATGGAAAATCCCGAACTCTCGTCATCAGGATTCCCAATTCCCCAAATTGGGTAATCTTACGACACGTGGCCTCCGTCAATTGGATGGTTCAGATCTATCCTGGGGCTTTCGCCCCTATACACTGGGGTCTTAACCCTTGGGTAACTCCGGATAGGTCCAACGACTGTCGGGTTTTCCAGCCGAGATCTGACGGCTCAGATTGGTCCCTACCCATGCATTCTTCCACGACTCCCTGGACATAGACAAATCGATGGTCCAGATACTCCCAGGGACCTTGGGGATCTACGGTCCCAATTTCTTCGCTACCCACGAAGACACAGAGAAACCAAGTGGGAAAGTGTTTAACACCCTACTTTCTCCTACGTATATAACAGTCGGGGGTAACTGCATATTTCCCGACGGAATCCCGTTCGTTGATCAACACCTATTTATGGTTAAGGTACTTAACCTTCCGGCTTCTTCTTCCGACCTGATGGTCGTGAGTGACCCCAGATCTCCCGACGGGATTTCATCTGTCGATGTGATACTTCCTCCTTATGCTGGCATCTCAGATTTTCAAGAGGATTGTTCCTCCTCGTGAAAGGTTACTAAGGTCTTACGCCTTCACGTTCTCTTTCCCGGTTCTTGATGGACTTTTCAAGGAGGGTATCTCTATGGGGAGGTTCAACCAGGGTATTATCTGAGGCTGATAAGGGTATCGTCCTCCCAAGAACTAGTCATGAAGTCTGAATTAGATCAATACGCATATAAATAATGAATTTATGAGGACATAAGCCATACGTAGTCTTTCCATACAATATACAACTACTAGTACTGATGAAAATACCACACAAACATTCTTATAATGAAAACATTCACAGTTTCACAGCTTATGAGCATAATTATCAAAATACATATATTTCAAGGTGCCAGAGGCAAAAGACTTATCAAAAATAACACCAAGGTTAAGCAACTACTGAGAGGGGTGCTCGTTTCCACCCAACCGTAGACTCAGTGACTCCCAGCGGATTTACCACTAGCCACCCCCGAGCTGAGACCACAATGCTATGAGACTGTGTCTCTGTCATCCAGTGACTAGAAGCGAAGGTTATTCTCCTTCCTCTCTGCTATCACTCACTCTGCATATTGCCAGATTTCTCCTTCTCCCCTCGTGTTTACCCCCCCAATCGCTTCTACCCCGCGCCTTATCCTCTTGCGAGGTTGCGTGTGGAGCGATTTCCCTCGCACTGGTCAGTCATGATGGTTCTACGGATGGGTGGTTCACCTCCCCATCCCTCATTAATTCTTAAGAAGCCATCTAGCTGCCAACCTGTGAGACATTTAATTCAGGGCCAGTGAGCCGCTTTTGGTTCTCTGGGCCAGCGGAGTCCAAATACAGTATTAATTCTCGGTGGAAGTTAACGCCACCTTTCCAGGTGCCTTCCACCACCATTGTGGTCTCTTTTTATGCACATCCCCTCTCAGAAGTCCTGCAATATAAATTCATAATGTTATTCACATTAATTGACCTTTTCCATAAGGTCCATTCACATCACATATTCACATTCATGAGTTTGCCACAGTTCTGGCCAGTCCAGTTATTTTTACAAACTGGGGGAAATAGGGTGTTACATCATGATTACACATTGGCATACATAATTGATGTATGTATGGTGATGGCATATGTATGCATAGTGCTAACCCTAGAGTATGGATTGGGGTACCTTTCTATTGAGGAACACTGCTGGTTGTGATAATGAAGTTATGGCACTTTGGTTATGAGATATATCATGATGATGCTAGCTAGATATATCATTAATCCATTGAGGCACACTTTTAGTACATATAGTTTTGGATGCTTGGTATTTACTGAAGTGAATGATAGTTGAGGTAGATCATTTAGGGTACATGGTTGTTACTTATTTGAGTTCCATTGATATATCTTGTGATGTATTGTGAGATGGATATTTGTTGGATATATTGGTGCATGCATTTGGCATGAGGATGGGCTACATAGTGGGACATGTGATTGATGAGTTGATTAGGTGGTCATGTTATACATCATTGATGAGTCATAACTTGATCTATAGTTGATGCATAATTGGTACATTTTTGGTACATTGTTAGAGGCACCTACTAGTAGTATTATTGGTACATGTTTTATGGAGGATATGGCATACATGTATGATGACAAATTTTGATTGTAGTTCATATTGGTGTGGTATTGGTGCATGGTTGATGCACTTATAGGTGGTGATACATGTTTTAGTGCAATGTTGATGCACTCATAGATAATATATATTGTTTATGGGTGATAGTAATTGACTATAGTACATCATTGGCTTCTCTTGTTTAACATATACCTTGGTACATGATGTATGGGATGACATAAATGAGACAATTGTTGGTTGAGATACATGGTTGCAACACTTGGTTCATGGTAGAGGCATATCATGAGTGGTATGAAACTTATTTGTGACACATGGTTGGCATGTTGGTAGAGGCATATGGTTGATGCACTCCATTGATGATATCTTATGGCACATGATATGGTATTGATGTACGTGGTTGATGTACATGGGTATTGTGCATGGTTGGCATAGGATGTACTTGGTTGATGTACATGGGTATTGTGCATGGTTGGCACAGGATGTACTTGGTTGATGTACATGGGTATTGTGCATGGTTGGCACAAGATGTACTTGGTTGATGTTTTGTTCATGATTCTCTATTCATTGTTGACATATATTTTTCTTCATGATGTATGGCACGGTATGAGTTTGATGCATGGACATGTCCAAGGGTCATCATAGAAAGAGTGGTTGATCTATGTTTCGGTTGAGCAGTAGCATTTGCAGCAGAAGCTTATTGCAGTGATAGCATATTGTTGATATTGCAACGAAGATAGGGGGAGACATTCCCATAAGGGGAGTCATTTTTCTTCCCATGATTCCAGGAGGAGATATTTATCAGATGCAAAGATAAATCCTTGAAAAAGGATCCCTATACTTGGAGAAAGAGAAAAGAGGCATAATTATAGGGGGAGAGATGGTCATAGGGGGAGCATGAGCGATATATCTTTAGCATTACATTAGAGTGATATACCTTGTTCAAAAGGGGAGATATTATTCATAGGAAGATCAAGGTATCTAGGTAAGGGGAGAAACCCCAAAGAGAGTTTAGGCAGGGGGCGCAGCCCTGTTGGCATAAGGGCAGACCCAGGGTTCAATGCTACAAGAGCGCACCAACAAAACCCTAACTACCAGCCCTTTTGGCAACACCTGCGAAGAAGATGAAGTCTCACTCGAGGTAGAGGCAAGGGTGGTTGCAAGAATTAGGTGCCTACAACCTTAGCTGGGACACAGATCTATGATTATATCATTTATAGAGTACTTAGCATTGATCATTCATCAATATTCAATCCTTATTATACTTCGCAGATAGCACAGAGCATCACAACATTCACTTAGATATAAGGTATCTTAGTACTTAGTAACAATAAAACAGATTAGATTAAGTAGATCAAAACTAAGCATATTCATACATATCAAATACGCTATTCATACACATCTAATAAGCACAAAACATAAATATATCCATCTAAATATATCGAAGCAATTAGCGAAAGTAGAGATAAACACAAGAAGTCAAGGCACAAAGCATAACACACAGATTTTCGTGGTTTACCCCACCCTGGGGCTACGTCCACCAACTCTTCTTCTTTATTATCGTCATTCAATTGGTTACAAGAACAAAGCTATAGAAACCCTTACTTCACAAAGGACAGAAGATCTCTGCAACCCGCTAGATCCTTCTTCCTTGCCTTTCAACACACAACTTTCTATATCTTCACATAGGGACTTGTGCTAAGCTCTGCAAGTCTATATAGAATGCACAAAACTCTCGATCACATAGATCCCTTCTTGGCACTTAAACTATATCACATAGATACAATACAATCCTCCTCTACTAGATGCCTAAATTTTTATTTATATATTACAAAAGTGGGCCTAAACATGGGTAAACCCACATGCTGACATCCCTTTCCCATTACACTGTCCCAAAACCCCAAAAGGGACCCGAACGTGGGCCAAGATACCTTGATCTTTTCTTTGTCTAACTTTCCATCTTCGATAGGCTGTTGAAGTCTCAAAAACGGTCAAATATGACCAAGTAACTTCAAAACTTGGTCAAGGGCCAAAAGGCCCCCAACACTCACCTATGACTCATCTCAAGTCAGTTTGGTCGAGAAATTCTTCCTTGAACACCTTGAGCTTGGCTCGAGCTGCTTCTACCTGCTACAATTCTACTACCTCTTTCTCAGTGAACTCTTGGATGAGTGCGTCATTGACTGTTCCTTCTAGGCGCTATTATGTTTCACTCACAACTTGTTCAAGTTCTACTCCTTGGCTTTCAACTTCGGTGAATAGTTGGCATGCCTTCTCTTGCACTGGTTGAAGTCATTGAGAGACTTCCATCACTTTGGTTTGGATCATGTGGATTTGTTTCTGGGTCGTACGTTGCTCTGGAAACCTCTTCATCCTTTCGACTGGTGACAAGGCCTTTAGTTGTGCCTATAATGTATCTGCATGCTTCTTTTCTTCTTGGAGCTGCGACTCCAATGCTTGTAACTCTGGATTATCCATGAGGTTTTCATAAGTATGAGTGCTCCTAGAGCTCAGCTGCTTTCACTCTAAGTCAAGGGATTTTATTCTTCCAACTGCATTGCAAGCAGTTTCCTCTCTTAGGTCTCTGATTTCTTGAGGGGTCTCGGGCACAGTGCTAAGTTCCAAGTCTGTGATGCGCTGTTGAAGCTGCTGGATCAATTATTCAAGATATGCCACCTATTGTGGAATTCGTTCTTCAGTTCTCACTTCTATGACGGTCAGAGAGAAAAGTGCTCTGTTGACCAGTTCCTTTACTTCTATCTGCTTCGTGATCAACTGCTCCTTGCTCTGTTGTAGCCCTGCTTTCTATTTGTCCCACTATGCTTGAAGAGCAAGTTTTTCTTGTTTGGAAGCACTGTGCTGCTCGACAAATACTCCCTGTACCTGTGTCAAATCCTGGATGGCTTGTGTTGTCTCTTCCTGAGCTCGTCAAAGGCGAGCGTCAACTTTATCAGCGATCTGGTGCAATTGGGCTGGATCATCTCTTGGTTCTACTATTCCTGCTATCAGAGGTGTAGTGGAGACTACTTGGATAGACTGGAGTGTCTATTGCACTCATTGAAGTTCAACCTCGATATGATTATACATCTGCTCCTGCTTCGCCTCTTGATTCTTTAATACCTTCTGTGAAGCATCGTTCACATCTGCAATGATGAAATTAAAATTATCCAATGTGAGGGTAGTCCACATATTGGTTACAGGGGTTCTAGGTTTCTTTCGGGAGGAAGATTTCAGAGGTAAAACCTTCCATTTCTTCAACGAGTCTTCTTTGTCCCTAGGCGGTGGTACTTCTCCTTTCTGTTGTTCAATTTCTGCACCTTCAATCTCTTCATCATCACCCCCTTCATCTGGTGAAATGGATGCAGTCCTCACAGATGTGTTGTCTACATCGTGAACCTGTTCAGGCTTCTTAGTCTTGCTTGGTCTAGGTGTATCCTGCACAACTTCTGGGCTATCTACGTCGGACAACTCCGCAAGGTTGGTTGGAATAAGGAGGTCCATTGACCATTCCTTAGTGATTTCCTCTAAGTCTTCCTATGTTAGCTTGTAATATGACTGCAACTGCTACTTGTGCTCATCAGCGCATGCTGTTATATAAATGAAGTGGTGTTCCGCGCTAAACTTCATTAAGGGCTGAAACCTATAGAGGGTATTCAGGGTCATCCGAGGCTCGGACTGGATGGATTGTTTCAACTAGTTGTAGTAAGTATGGAAGACGGCATTGGATTTCTACTGCTTGTTCATATCATTAGAGTACCACAAGGTAATAAATTTCAATGCCAAAGGTTCGAAGGGCTCGTTGTCGGGGAAGGTCGCAGCTTCCAACATTTCCCATGCAATGAATGTGATTAGGATGAGAAGCTAGCTAAAGTGGAACTCATTCCCTTGGTCTTGTGCTTCTCTACAATTAATCTCTAGCTGGTTTACAAGGTACTGCACCCAATTCATCTGTAGTCCCTCCGCACACTTTCCTGCGAGGTCAACTACGAATCTAGTCACTTGGGTGGGTCGGTTCTTGCGAACTATCTTGCATGTGATTAGCTGACATGCAAGGCGCACTGCATCATTCTAGATAGAGGTTACCTTGTAACCTCGTGTGCCCTTCTCGACATAGCCATAAGTCTCTTTGATTCTCTGTGCTAATGCTCAATTTGAGGTCTTTCCAAGGTAAAAATCCTGTGGGTCAGGGCCCTGCATGCTTAGCTCTATGATCCAATTGATCAAGGTCGGATCCATAGTGATGCGAGGATTCAACCATAAGTAACCTTCTTGGTAGCAAGATAACAAAAATTTCATGCATGTGTTTACTTCCTAGTGTCGGCCGAAGTGCGGGATATTCATCACATTGAGCAGTGTGGACTATATGAGGTTCTAGGTCCATGGCTGCGGGATAATCTTTGAATTCTTTCCTTTAGTCTTGGTCAGATACTTGTGTGGGGTGAGCATGTTGTAAGCCTTCCTGTTGCCAAGGTTGAAGTCGCTTAACTTCAATGCTACGAGCTTATCCTGGTTCACTTGAACTGTATGTATCCCTTTCGGGAGGTACACCGTGACCAAATCATAGTTAAAATATCTGGGCACACTGTCTCGATTGATGGTTCCTCTTAGAGGGGGTAGGTAGGTAGGTAGAATTCTCAGAATCAGCTTGGCATTCGCAATCTTGTCTCTGTGCTTCGTTCTTGCCTCTGTTGTGGTTCTGGAAGTTCCTGCTCCGCGAGCAGTCAATGGAGAAGCTTGGACTCCTCCTATTGATGATGCTTTCGCACCTGCAAACATCCTTCTTTCTGACATGACTTTCTCGGTCCTGATATCAACGAGTACTTCCTTCGCAGTTTCTTCAAGTGTGCTAAGCTCTTCGGACATACACACTCAGGATAAATTATCGGGGTCACAATGATCTCAGATACTACTCAAGAATGAACAACGAGGGTGCAATGATCACTGTATACACTTGCTAGTCAGCGGGCTTCAAATTCTCAGTTGGAAAAAGAGTTCTTTGGGCATGGCGTGACGAGATAAATAGGCGATCTTGGCAACGATTTTCTTTGCAATGGGTATGAGCCTCATTAATTTGTGTCCTATCCATTATGGCATGGTTCGATGGTCTGGTGATGATTCATCAATGCTTTTCGATCCGTTCGGAGTGACATTCAAACAGATATATTGGCCTCTAACAACTATATTTCTTCGCCATGATGAAGTGGCCTATATCGTTGTTCTGATATCTCAACGAAGTTCAAATTATGCAATTTTTCCTTCTGCGAGGTACCCTCGGGAACTTGCTGTAACCTTTCAATCTTATCCTTCTTCTTACTCAGCTTTCTATCCTTCTTCCCCATGAGCTTCGTCTTGGTGGTTCTTTTCCCATTCTGATTCTTATTTTCCTTGGACATAGTCACTTTGCACTGGTGAGATTCTCTACTAAGACTTAGGGGAAATACTTCTTCTATATCTGACATAGATACTTCAATCATCTGTGAGTCCTCTAATTTTCTTGCAACTTTGACATATGGGCTTCTAGTGTCAAATAACTTCGACCTGTTTTCCTATTCTTCAATCAACTGCGTGATCCTTCTGGTCATGAAATCTTTTAACTCTTGTATCTGTTATTCTAAGACTTCTTTTTCTTCCTTCTTTCTAGCTTGATCTCTTTCAATCCAAGGTTTTCCAAGTTACATAGTAAACAAGGCATTGTCCTCAATAAACTTGATAATCTCAAAATCTTCTTTTGTCGAAGTTCCATTGACATTCATAGGTATCTGAGTGAGCCTCCCACATAGGTTTACCAGTTTCCCTCTGAATAATGCTATTCCTCTTAATGAAGGGATCATAGAAGGCCTTCCTATAGCTTCCCAAGTTCTCTCTGGCATAATGTGTTGGAAGATTGGTTGTTGTTATTGATGTCAACCCTAGTCATGGGTTTTGGACTGCCAGATTGATAAAGGTATTTGGACATGAAGGACAATGCACATGCATATACAACACCCATGAATGGATAGTATACATCATGTTGTTTCTGGTGGTATATGGCACGTCACATGGATCCTCATGGTTGAAGAGAAATGAATTTTTGAAGATGACAAAGTGAATTGAAGAAGGAAGTACATGTAGGCCCTGAAGACAATTAAAGAAAAGAATTACAAAATAAGAAAGTGTTAGGTCGGCCCTAATGTTAAAATGAAGTGACATAAATGGTATAAATAAACATCATTATACATTCATTTGATAGAAGTCGAATTTCATAGGAAATAAGAAGAAAAGAAGGCCAGATTTCAAGGGAGGATGAAGTCTTTTGGTGATGTGTTCTAAGGTATGTTATCTTCAGGTCATCTTACCATTTTTGCTATAACGTTTTTTATAGAACGATTCAGATGGTGAAATCGCTATGGTATTGAGAAGACATACCAAGGTACCTCTGGTAAAAAGTTCAATTCTTTATTCACTATAATTATGGATATACACTCTATGGAAGATAGGGTTTGTGACTAGTCCTGAAGCTAGTCAATAAACAGGTGTTCTGGGTAAAAAAGTCATAAATTCTTCATCGATAATCCAAATGAAGTGGGAAAATTTTCATTGGAAAGAGTACGAACTTTAGTTTCTTGTGTGCAATTTTCATAATCGGATGTTAATTATTGAGCGCGGGGAATTCTGTGCAAGTTCACTCTCCTGAATAGACCAGAATTGAATAAAGTCTACCATTCTTTCTATAACCTCTTTTTGGGGAGGATTCAAGGAGTGAAAATTGGAGGAGTTTCAGAGAATACATTGAGTAATATTATCTATAGGATCAGAGTACTCCAAGAATTGAAGAATTTCAGAAATTAAAGAAGTCTCAGGAGGCATAATCAGGTTCTATGTGATGATTGGTTGATGGTGATGATTTAATGTAAAGTTTTATTATCTCTCATATAATCTTGGGTGGAAGGAAGGGTCAAGGATGGAGAGTTTATCTCTCTCTTGATATTGGAGGATTGTATATTCCTCTTGGAGGTTTATCCCTCCCTTTACATTTGGAAGCTGTAGCTACCTTTGGAAGTCATTACTTCCCTTGAACAATAACTATTGATTATTTCTCATATATTGTGCATGGTGTATTGTAGTGTATTGGTGTAACTCTTATACTATTGTTCATTGCTCATTGGATATAGTTGAATGGTTTAAGTATAAGTTAAAAAAGGTTTTAAAATGTACTTGATACTGATTCACCCCACTCTCAATATCAACAATTGGTATCAAAGCGGGTTACCTTCAATATAGTTTAACCACTGGAAGGAAGATCCTAAGAAGAAATGGAAGACAAAATTCAAAATGGGATTCCACCATTTGATGGAAGCAATTTTGAATACTGGAGTAATAGAATGGAAACTTACTTGAAAGCTCTTAGGGCATATGTTTGGTTCTCAGTTTCTTCAGGATACAATGATTTGAAGAAACCAAAGACTGCAACTCAGAATGAAGCAAAAAGGAACAACAAATTGGCAATAGATACCATCCTGGATGGATTGACAGATTCAGTGAAATCCAAGCTGGGATCATGTGCATCATCAAAAGAGATTTGGGACAAGCTACAAGACCTTTGTGTAAGGGAAGACACAGAAGAAGAAGAAGAAGAAGTTGAAGCAAATTACAACATCTCAAATTTCAAAGAAGAAAATAGAGGTCATTTCTTTTGCATTAATTGTGAAGGAGTAGTGTTATTGGATAAATCCGTAAGTGCGGACACTAACCGATCTCCCTAGATCCACCTGGATCTAGAACACAGCAAGACAGAACATGACTCTTTCCCTATATTCTAACCATTGAATTAAATAGGAGGCAAGAACAAAGAACATACCTTATTATCGCTTCCTATGGTCTTTGTTTCTCCTGCTTAGCTCCAGTGCTCTCATGCAGCTAAGACCAAAACAAAACAAACCAACCAAAGTGAAGAAAGCACAATCTATTCAACAATCAATCTATGTATATGATCAAGGAATTATACAATAAAGTGGAAATAGCTTTATGGGAAAGAGATATGCTAATGTATCATATTAATGGAAATTAAAGGTTACAACCTGAGCCTTGATGTTGCAAACTTCCTTTCGATGGCCCTTGGCTCCGACACACACACTTTCTCACTTGCATGAAGATCAACTCCTTTGGATAAACTTGCTGGAGTCTCCAAGCTGTTGTAGCTTCAGTCCTTCACACAATTCTTTCACCAATTCTCCAATGAATCTTGCTTCACCTTTTCCATGAGAATTCACTCAATATATAGGAGAGAATGAATTGGTTACTTGGATAAGAATGATCCCAAAATATCAGGGAATCCAGTACTAGGATAACCATTCGAATGCCAACCCATTCTTCTAGAAGCTTAGAGAATTCATCTTTTTCCTTGCTTTAGGAAGAGTTCGCACCCTAGCGGTTCAACACAGTGCGAGAAGTTCGCACCCTGGATTAAGGAAGCCTGTGAGAATGGGTCATTCTTGCAGCCAAATATACTAGCAGCCTGCGAACTTGCTTCAAAAATGAGTTTTATTGAAAGAGATGAAAGTAACTTTTCTTAGGTAAAAGTTCTTATGAAGAGCCTGAGTACACCATCATCAATACATCATCATGACGACCAAAATCATGGGTAATAGAATGCCCCCCAAAGTATGAGGTTAGAACCAGTGATAGCCGAAAGACTTTGTAAGCTGCATGTGTGTGTCGAGAACCGGGAGCACACCTAATCGAAAACCTGCGAACAACCAAGCATCTGCAGAATATCATATATACCAATTCTGAGGTAGGCAATCCCATACTCAGATCATAGACTAATGACAATTGTAGACCTAGTTCATGGCCACCAATCATACACTGTGGATCCATGTCGTCAAAATATAGCATAGCCACCAGGAATACACTGTGGATATATGCGAAAAATTCAAATTGAGACGACATAGCCATGAGACATACACAGTGGATCTATGTGTCACAGATTATACATACTCCATCGCAACCTGGACAAAAAGATGACATCCAGGGTCTTCAATCTCATCGCCCAAAGTACGAATCTAACCATGTGATTACATGTGTCGAAGTCGAACATGGCAGAAACCACTTGATTACCGGTCATTGATGAAACCATTAACAAGTGCGAGGGAAATCACCATTGATGTCAATGACTCCCAAGGTACCTTAGTACAATCCATCGAGTGTGAATTAATGATTTGAAGTCGAACATCCGATGGAATCTTTCAATCAGGGGTCAATGATGTAAACCCACTGTCGAAAGTGAGGAAACTTGCCATTGAGGCATGCAAGTTCCAATGTACCAAATAATTTCTAAGTCTTGATTCCGGATAATGTGATGAAGTCGACGGAACAAAACTCGTCAGAGGAGGGCCTTGATGTATCCCCCATCAATGACATGAAATGAGTAACAGATTTTGAAGGTGAAGCAGAGTATTTTGCAAATTGGACCAGACAAAGGGAAGGCTGACATGAAAAGAATGGACAACTACAGATGGCCGACTCAATATAGGTTTCATATGGAATTCTCTTGAACATATGAATGAAACGACCAATGATTTGGCAGCATTGACTCAAAGACGACGCAGGGAATGACCTGGTAATAAATCGAATGAGATACAAATGGATTTGCCAAACCAGCTTCAAATGCAATGAATAGGGGGTGTCATGTTAAAGAGCGACACTTACTGCCAATTAATACGAAAATGAAAACATATCCCTTTCCCAAATTTTCCCCCACCATTTCTGGCAAGTACCTCTTTATTTTTACGCAAGTTTGAGGAGGATAACATATGCTTGTTGATATAAGCTCATCCTTTGGACGATTCCCTCAGAGTATGTTTAACGAACCCTAAGAAGGAGTGGTTCGGTCCCATCACGAGTCTAGCAATGTTTGTTTAACGAGTCCAGAGCTAGAAAAATCGAAGGTTTTTCATGATTATAGAGTTTGGAAAAAAACTTAAAAGAGAACTCTCTCAGTTCCTTTTTCGTAAAATAGTCTGGATGAGACCGAAAAAGAGATAAATTATCGCTCACCAGACGCTTACTTCAAATACTTTATCGAGCGTGAAAATAGCAAGGTCGCTCGACGATCTTTTCATGTTTAGAGAGTCTGAAAAGAGCTTAAAGAGGACTCYAGGGGGTTCCTTTTTTGTATAACCTTGTTGAGCCCGAAAAAATGATAAAAGTATGCTTGATCACATTCTCATGTATTTACGAGCGCAAGAATGGACAAAAACGACGCTCGAGGTTTTATGTAAAAACCATAAAAAACAATAAAAAACACATGATAACAAAGAAAAACATGTATGTATCCCTATATTTGATCATCAAAGTCATCACGCCTGCAAGAGTTACACTCAAGATGACATTAAGGATTAGGGTTTAATATATAAATAAGCATAAAAAACCAAATGACATAGTAAAAGTAAATAAAAAGGAGTAAATACTCTTTTTACCACATCATTTTTACATTTCCAGTATTGAGCTCAAAAACCCCTCTTTTACCCTCCAAGTTCGACATCAGATTGCGGGAGCTACGAGAGACCATTCAGCGAGCCGTCTGTGACAGTTAGGTAATCTCTTCATCCTTAACACTTTCATGGTTTAATTTTGTAATTTCATTGGTTAAATTTGCATTTTTAAGTTGATTTTCCAAGCCCTACATGCGCGCTTCCATTCTCGCAGGCAGGCTATACGGGGCCTGCAAGAATGAGGTGTTCTAGAAGGTGAGCCTAAGGCCACCTACAAGGTTCTGGCACTATGCACACAGAGCACCTGCAAGAACCGCAAAGCTCAATTTTTTTTTTTAAATTTAGCCAATGAAAAAGAATGGATTCATGAAAATAGTTGCTAATCTTCTTGTTGTGTCTCTTATGCAGATAATTGGCCATCAACATGGTGCTTGAATGGCGTGAAATGGAACACAAAGAAGACAATGTAATGGCTGAAAATCATCCTCCTACTATAGCTGCTTTGAGAGACTGTGGGCTCTTGAAGTACTTTCGCATCCTGGGCATGAGGGCCCAAGTCAGACTATTAGAGTACCTGGTGCGTATGTGGGACCCTGAACAGCAAGTGTTTCATGTGGGGGTCCACACACTGTCCTTAGACATTGAGGACATTTACTTTTTGACTGGTTTGTCATGGAGGGGGTACTATGTGATCCTGACTGGTAGTAGAGGTGGTGGGATAAAGATGAGTGAGTACTTTAATTTACACTGCATTCCCGAGGCTGAGAGAAAGAAAGGAAAAGTAGCTATCTGGGGGGTACGAGACTTGACCCTCCATACTATCCTTTTCACTATAGCTGGGATGGCCGGGATTTCTTCTCCTCACATGGAATTACAGAGTTACTTCTAGTATGCTATTGAGTGTACTGAGCCTCGAGTGTTCAACTGGGCAGATGCTGTGCTTCGCAGTATAAAAAAAAAATTGACCAAATGTAGGCGAGGTGACCTGAAGAAATTCGGGTACGGATATTTGCTGGTATAATTATTCCTTGAGCGGGTCCCATTACTGAGGATACAGGTGGAGTGGAATTTACCGGCTCCCAGGGATCTGCAGATGCTGAGATGGTGTCGACTCATGGCTCAGCACGTAGCAGGACCGATCATCAAATATGATGATACTTTCTTTGACTGGCTTCAACCACAGATGTTGATGGTTGATGACTATGCTTATGCTGGGATGGATTTCCGAGGAGATCTGGATTTGGTATTACCAGAGGATGCTCAGTGGGGGGACCTTGGTAAGAAGTACACACATTTTCTCTTTTTAAATGTTTTTGAATTTTTTATCACATTCAAATGTTTTTGTTTTATATGTTCATCCAAAGACTAAAACAAAATCGTTTCCTGATAACACAGATGTTGGACCTTGCAGACCTCCCGACACTTCTCCCATCCATCGGCGAGGAGAGGTAGCGGCAACACCACAGTATGCTGAGGATTATCAAGTGGTGGAACAGAATCTAGAGGGCTTGACTGTAGACATTCCAGACATGTCTCTGGAAGAGGTTCCACGACGCGATCAACGTCATACTGTAGGGGTATTAGCATCTATGAGTCGACTGCTCTGTAGGGTTGCTAGGGAAGTTGTGTGTTATCGTGAACGTCATCCATGACGTCACTTTGTAGAAGCTATAAGCTTCAATTTTTGACATTTTGTTCTTCGGACAAACTTTTTGTAAAAAACTCTTTTGATCGTTATATATATATAGACGACTTCTACTGGTTTACTTTATATTGTGTGAATTTTGATGTGTTTGATTTATAAATGATTCAAATGTCTGTCCAATACATAATTAGCCAATGCATCTGTTAATGTATTTAGACATCTAGGAATATGTTGATATTCAATGTGATCAAAATAACGTTCCAAGAGGCAAATTCGCAAATACACCCGTAACAAAGTAGGAATTCGAATAGAGTAGATATTACTTAAATGTAGTACTACAAGATGTGAGTCAATTCGCACAACCAAATGACAAATTCCGAGTGAGATAGCATCAACCAATAATTCAATAATGATGCTATACTCTGCAATGCTGTTGGTCGCACGATCGAGGCACACACCTCGTAAAGATACAAGTTCGTTTGTTGGGGCATATATTGCCCATGCAGCGGAAGCAAGGTTCTGAGTACTATGGCTAGCACCATCAGCGAAGCCAATATAGGGTAGCGAAGACTCTGACATCTGGAAATAAAAAACAATGTCACATAAGGGCAGAGACCAGATAACGACAAAAGAAAACTATAGTAACACACAAAGCGTATGATACAATAAAATACAAGTACTTGTGCACATATGATTTATGCATAGTACTTCTTCAAGTACAACCCATTCCTGGGTTCACTCAAAGGGATACCATCGTAATCTACCAACTCATATGCTCCTTTTTCCAAAACTCGGCGAACAATATAAGGACCTCGCCACATGGGTTCGAATTTCCCAGCTCCTAACATATCTCGATCTTGTTCATAGATAATAGCAAGATCACCTTCGGAAAAAATGTGAGGCTTGACATGCTTGTCGTATTGGGCCTTGACACGCTTTTTCTGAGCTTCTATGACTAGGGTGGTGTCACGTTGAGTTTTGTCTAATCTTATAAGATACAATAGACATTCTTCTTCAGCACAAGTGTTGGGTAGGAGTTCAACAACTAGCTTCAGAGAGGGTATCTCGCATTCGATAGGAAGAATGGCTTCCACACCATAGACTAACCGAAAAGGCGTAAACCCAGTAGCGGACTTGACAGATGTATGGTACGCCCACAATGACGAAAACAACATTGTGTGCCAACTTGTTTTATGAATCCCTATCATTCGTCGAAGCATAGTTATGAGAACTTTGTTGATTTCTTCAACCTGGCCGTTGGCTTGTGGATAATAGGGCGTTGAGTTATCATGACAAAGACCCAACTTCTCAGTAAGTTCAGACATCATAAAATTCCTAAAGTGGCTACCGTGATCATTGACGATAGATTGGGGAAAACCAAAACGAGCTATGACGTTATTAAAAAGAAACAATGCTGTGGTCTTTCCAGTATTTTCAAATGTCAGCATCGCCTCGGCCCATTTCATAAAGTAATCAATGGCTACAATGATGTAACCATGCCCCTCGGTCGAGTGAGGGTGACATGTCATGAAATTGATGCCCCATTTCTCAAAAGGACCAACTAAGACCACAGGGTGAAGAGGAGCAGGATGTGACCGGATTTTCTGATTGTAGGTCTGGAAGGCATGGCATTTCTGAACGACGGTGATGCAGTCATTAAACAAATAAGGCCAAAAATACCCTGCGCGTAAGATATTTTGGGCAGTAGCATACCCATACATATGACCACCACATGCTCAGGAATGGCAGTCATTTAGAGCT
Source organism: Picea engelmannii (assembly GCA_009831015.1). Taxonomy (NCBI): domain Eukaryota; kingdom Viridiplantae; phylum Streptophyta; class Pinopsida; order Pinales; family Pinaceae; genus Picea; species Picea engelmannii. The sequence goes on from ML789814.1 coordinate 186,978, forward strand.
ATCTCGGCTTCGTTGAACATTAGACAACGTCGAAAAATAGAATCAATTCCCCGACGGTAAAGAGTATCCCCGAGGATAATGTATTGACGAGCTTGATAGCGTATGCGACGTCGTTCAGTACTAGATAAAGTAGGTCGGAAAGTCTAGGTTTGGAGATATATAATGATATCCCCATACCAAATATCATCAGTGCTAATAAGGAAAAGAGATTCATCGAGTAATGAATCTACTATTACATTTTCCGTTGCAGAATGAGGAAAATTGCATATCAACTCAGCAAAAACTAAGGATTTCTTGGACTTGGCACGGTCGAATTCCAAGTCAAACTCCTAGAGTATGACAATCCATTTGGAGTATTTTCCCCCTAACAATTGACATGTTAAAATATGTTGCATAGGGTTGCAATGAGAAATCACCGTAGTCTTGCGTGAGAGGATATAGTGCCAGAAGCGTTGGACGGCTTGAATGACAACCAAGGCCAGTTTTTCGACATGTTGATACTTGATTTCAGTTGGTGTGAGACTCTGACTCAAGTAGTAAATAACATGTTCGTCGTGCGCATCATCCTCTTGGATGAGAACCATGCCAATAGTGTACTCCGAGGTAGCAAGATAACGGAAATAATCATGACTGTAATCGGGAGGAAAGAGAAGCAGAGCTCGCGTGAGGGACAACTTCAAAGCTTCAAAAGCATTGTTGGAAATGGTATCCCAAACAAACTCTGAATCTTTCTTTAGTAGCTACGTAAAACCACAAGTGATCTCGGCGTAATTAGGGATAAAACGACAAAGAAAGTTTGCTTTCCCCTGCAAACTTTGCAACTGGCGCAATGTAGAAGGAGGAGGGAGATTAAGGATCAACTCAACCTTAATAGGATCCACCCGGATCCCTTGACACGAAATGATAAACCTAGAAGATGATCGAATTCTACGCAAAAAACGCACTTATGAGGATTTAAACGTATACTATAGATTCGACAACGAACGCAAATGGCTCGGAGGTGGGTAGGGTGATCGACTCTGCGCATGGAATGAGCGGGTAAATTGTCCAGATAGGGTTGAACAATGTGCTTGATATCATGAAAAGCATAACACATAGCACGTTGAAACGTTGCGCCAACGTTCTTAAGACCGAAAGGAAGTTTCCGATAGGCAAAAGTACCCCAAGGACAAATAAAAGCAGTCTTATGTTGATCCTCGGGAGCAATGTTAATTTGATTATAGCCAGAGAAACCATCCATGAGAGAGACGATTTCACTATCAGCGCAGTCATCGACAATCTGATCGACGAAAGGGGTAGGATAGTTGTCTTTGGGACAAGCTTTGTTGATATCCCTATAATCAACGCACACACGAATGGTGCCTCCTTTTTTGTCAATCAGGACTGGATTGGAAACCCAGTTTGTAAGAGCCACTGGATAAATAAAGTCAGCTTTTAGAAGTTTCTCGACTTCGAGCTTTATAGAAGCCACTTTACATGGGTGAACTGGACGAAGGTGTTTTCGGACAGGTTTAGCTCTGGGGTATGTATTTATCTCATGTACAACAATTGCAGGGTCAATACCCGACATCTCTTCATAGCTCCAGGCGAAGATGTCATGAAATTCTTTGAATAGAGACATATAGGTGACTATTTCTTCAGGGGAACATGAAGCTCCAATATTGACATTTTCGACAATCCCAGGTTTAATGGATATGTCAATGGGAATCATGGGTGAGATATTACTTAAGTTCCCTTTAGAAAACACATCATGTGTAGTCGCGGGAACCGTCGAGATGACAACAATGGTCGATGGAGTCAAAATCCATTGGTAGTTCTCAAGAGTATGTTGCTCCAGAAAAAGTATGGAATGATGATTCCCATCATCCCAAAGGGTGTCCTCCATGATGGACATGATCATCTTGTCAGTGGGAAAAATAACTCAAAAAGGATCGGGAGACAACTCATCAAGAGAGGGAGTAGAAGGTGTTGCAGATTGAATGGCCTGGTAGGCGGATTCGACCGGACCTAATGGCATTGCGTCGTCGAAACGAAGATGATCTCCATGGTCAGGGACAATCCAAGGGTCCTGTGATGCAGGAAGTTCGTGAGGCACGGTGGAGATCATGTTGATAAAAGGAACTGACGAGCGTGGAACATCGGGCGGTGGAATGGGAAAAGTATCCATTAATGAGGAGTCCTTTAAAAGGCCTACACCGACGTTCTCATAACCTGGTGGGGTTTTAGCAATAAACGACACGTTTCCAGTACGAGTATCAGAATTGAAGAAGGTAAGTTGGTCAATGGTAACAACCTTTCCTTGATGAGGGAAACTTACTACACGAAAAAGTGCTGACACAACGACGTGCATGGAATCGATCCAGCTGCAGCCAAGTAGAATATTATAATCAAGGGGAGCATCAAAGAATTCCACTTCGACTTGGACCATTTTACCTTCTAACATGATGGGAAACGAAGGAAGAACATTGTAGGGCTTAAAACCAGAGCCATTGGAGGATTTAAGAGTGTTCTGGGATTCATTCAAAGGAGGAGAGCCAATGGCTTTTCAACAAGTAAGAGACATAACACACGTCGAGGCACCCTCGTCAATAACGGTTCAACAAATGTTTTTGTCAGAGACAACCACTTGTATTTGAAACATGAGTTGAGGAGGTAACCTTGGAATGTGATATTCCAAGTCAAAGACTATCAAATTCGTATCTGTCGGGTCAATTCCACCTATAGCTTTCAACAGTGCCTTCCATTGTGCAGGACAAGTCTAAAGGACTTCAAGGGCTGACATTGTTGAAGGTGCCTGGGCTAGATCTTCAACAATACTATAGTTCTGGGCGGCAAGAGCATGAGGATTGAAAGACGATTTACTAACGACACCTTTTGGGGGTGGTCACAGAACTGTATCAAGGCTCAATCATTCGAGATGAAGAGGACCGTTAGTAGGTGGAGTCGCGGGAGAGGGTTGGACCAATGAAGGAGGTAAATCATCAACCTTCTCCTTATATGGAGAATAATCTTTGGCCCGATTAGTGAGTGCAATGTTGTTCTGCTTAGAATCACCAGTACACATCAAAACATATGATGTCGTAGAAGAGGACGGTTGGTCGTGAATGACCAACTGAGCCTGTTGTTGAGACGGGAAGGGTTGGGACAAGATTGCCGGTGTAGGTGGTTTTGGAGCTTCTTGAAGGAACTTAGTGACCTCAGCACGTCGTGGACAATCCTTCATGTAGTGATCATCACCAAAGATAAGGCAAGGGTATCGGGGTTTGTGCTTATCTCGTTCTTCAACAGGAGTGGTTTTAGTTTTCTCTGCTTGATTATTATTTTTTCCCTCCTTATTCTTACCTCTTCCCTTTTTAGATTTGTTTTTACCAGCAGGGGTAGATTGGACAGTATTTACCTCAGAAGTCTTGCCGGTGGGAGTGGCAGGAGACGGAGCATTTTGAACATTAGAAGAAGCAGATTTAGGGGTTGTGCTTGAAACGTAATGTGATTGGGTTTGGGAAATACCAATCACACCATTAGCTGCATGCGAGGCAGTGGAAGTAGTTGAAGTACTGGAAGTATTAGGATGAGGTAAATCAAGTAATAAATTGTAAAGGGTCCCCATTTGCAAATAAACAAGATCAAGATATTGAGCACAACTTATAGCCTGCTCTTCCGTGAAAACACCACCCATGGCAATGTCCTTACCAATTTCGTTCACAAATGATTTTGTAAACCATTCTTCCAGTAACTGATAAGGAAGCTCAAGTTTAATGAGACATCATCTCCTTCGCCACTCATGGATACGATCAGATATATGAGTGCCTTTAGTCTGTTTAAAGGAAGTCAAAATCTCAGTCCCGGTATCAAAATGGATCGGTAACTGGTAATGCGTAAGGAAATCCATAGCTAGGGTGTTGAAATCAGAGAAGAAACCTCATGGCAATTCAATATACCACTTCACAGCAGAAACGGTAAGGTTTCGTTGAAAAAGACGTAAACGAATAGAGTCATCCATCAATGAGTTGGATGAACACTATAGGTGAAAAGTCATAACGTGATTGTTTGGGTCCTCTCCCACTTTGTCGTCGAATTTAGGAATGTCCGATGGAAGCTTGGCTGGAATAACAGGCCATTGGGGAGAGTGACGAATAGGATCATTTAAAATCCTTGACAAATCTGGCAAATCCAAAGTAGCAAGAAAATGTAACTATCGATTCACCTACAGGTACTGGTGGCTTTGGGGTGGAAGCCCTGTTGACAAACCAGTAGGACCGTAAGTGGTCTATGCATAATGAGAAGACTCAGGCAGATTCGATGGTGGTTGGAGAGGATAGTATCTCCAGGGATTGTAACCTTGAGCGGGGACATGAATTTGAGTATTTGGACCCCAAATAGGATTGGGTATACCTGGATATGGTTGGCCTATAGTAGGGATAGGCAACTACTGCCCCCCAGTCGTTTGAAGAGGATTTTGTATCATCTGATTCCAATACTGGGCCAAAGAGGGAGGTATATTTTTTCCAAAAGGTGGGGTTGGTCCCCCTATCGTAGGTGGTGTTCCAAGTGAAAGTTGTGTCCCAATCGAAGGTTGTGTAGTAATTGGAATGTGTTTGGTAAGAGGAAGTTGAATCATACCACCTTGTCCACCAATGGGAATCTGCAAGTTTGGTGTAATGGACGGGATAGTGCCACTAGGATTTGGATTGCCAGTGGAAGATAAGAAAGGTCTTCCAGAAGGAAATTGAGGGAGTGTCGGAATAAAACCAGGAATAGGGTGCCCAAGGAAAGAAGGACCACTTGGAGAACCAGATGGGATTTGCGGAGGTGTTGGAATAGAAGCATTTAACGCACGGTATCCGGGTGGTAGTGTTGGAGTGACATTGGGCGTTCACTGCGTGTTTATAGGAGAAAGACCAGTCGTAGTGAACCCAGTTGGGACACTCGTAGTATTCCTGAGATGGGCCATTTCGGCAGGGACAGTAAAGTGATAAGTGGTAGTCAATGGTACAATCTCTATCTTAGAAAACACTAGAGGGTTGATTTCAGAGACCATAGGTGAACTAGGACCAAAAAGGTCCCTTTGGAAAACAGCTGTAGACCAAAAAGGATCTTGGCCTTCTATGCCGGGAAAAGGCCCAATGGGTGATCCAAAAGATGTAACAACTAATTCTCCGAAAGAATTCAGTCGCATAAATGGTCGCTCAGAACTAGGGTGAAGTCGAAAGTCCTCTCGAGTATTGGTAATTTAGAAAGGTTCTAGAGAGTCAGTTCGTTCCACTTGTGGTGTGGTGAGGACTGTGGCTTCACTTTGCCGAGGAGAGCCCTCAGGTGTACTTGTAGGCAAGGGTTGAGAACCGTCCAGATGCTCCAGAGATAAACCCTGCATTCTACATGAACGACGTGGGGGAGCTATTGTAAATGAGTAACAAACTTCGAAAAGAAAATCCTATGGTCAACTTCGAGAAACAAACAACACGTGCTAGTAAACAAAATCTAGGAATCAATCACCAGGCAAACAAGACCTTTTAATTTTGAATCCACTAGTTGGTGATGAAATCCAACGTCACAACAAAGAGACGAGAAGGGGTGGGGCTATGGTGGAAAAGTTACACTGACGACCTGCTTAACGGACTTACACCCTGGTGCAAGCTCCCACACATAATCGTGGGTATACCCTCCAAGGAGCTCGAGTGAGTTTGGTCAACGTCAATTCTAGGTACCGTGAAGACTTTCCCCTCCACAGTCACCTCGAGTAAGAACCTAGAGAGATAGGCCACTAAGGTCACCACCAACAACAATAAATCCTGGGGGGACAGTCTACGGTCCGATCCACAGACAAGGGCAGGGTATCTAGCCTGAAATCAACTCAAAAGGCTTCCACTCATCATTGTGGGTATACCTCCAAGTGATCCCCATAATACGCGCAATCTCTACACTGATACCAACAAAGCAGGGTGAGTAACTCTGCCAATATCAATGCGACCTCGTGCTTGACCCTTGTGTGAGAAGGGCTTCCCAGGACAGGATGTTGCAAATGGAATTTAACACTCCCTAACACAAGATGCTATTGTGTGTTTTATGATTTTGGAGAGTGTATCTCTCTTCCTACTCCAAAGTGCTAGCCTAGCTAAATGTTGGTGTAAAGAGCCCTAGAAAAGAGTTACTAGATAAATTTTGTGATTACGCAATGTTATTAAAAGCTGTTGTTTACTCAAAGGGAACGGAAATGAAACTTATGTTGTACGACTCTGACCCAACAATGCAGGATGAGAATGAAAAATATCACTTTTCTTTCAATGAATCCTATGTATGGGAGGGAAAGAGAAAATTTTCCAGATCAACCTTGAACTGCAATGCAAAATTTCCTTTAAAATGTAAATGCAAAAAATCACACATCAAAGAACAATACTCTATTTCTTCTTTTTCAACACTTCAACAAATTTTGATTTTCAACGTTTTCAAAAACAAAAAACGATTTTTTGAAAGAAAAAAATTTATTCACTTTTCAAAAAGGACCCTCACTATGCCAATGAGAGTACAAAAAATCAGAAAACCAATGAACAAGCAAATAACCCAATCCACTCTTTCAATGAAAGCAAAAATAAAGAGTAAACCAAAATAGTCTTCTCAATTGCTTAAGAAAAATGTCCTTTCAAACAATAAGCAAATAAGAAAAGACCAAACAACTCAACTTTCTACCAATCACTGGTTCTTAACCAATCAAACACACTCAGAGTCTGAAGTTAGAGAGAATGGTTTTACCAAGAAAAGTCAAGAAATGAAAGTCAAGACATAAATGACAAGAAAAGCCTTGAAATCGTAAAATTGTTCATGCTTGCAAACGAAGACAAGAAAAACATCAATCAAAGGTCCAAGAAACTTTTATGAGGCAATCAAACTGATCTGGGCAGTTAAAAATGCCAAAAATCAAATCCAAAGTTTTGAAAAATTGAGTTCACATGCAGGCAATATTACACAGTGTTAGCGACATTTCTTGTAAGGGGGGTTATAATGCCAAAGAGTGGGTTAAAAACCCACTTACCATAAGTACCGGACGTAAAATGCACCTCTGGTAAGCAGCAAGCGAATTTGGACGGCAAGCATTTGTGCGCCTGGATCAACGGCGTATGTAGGATTCCGGAGCCCCCCCGCCTTTCTACCTTTAAGTGGAGGGGGGGGGTCCGAAATCCGGGGTGCATCTCTCCAGTGGCTGTGATCATAGCGCCTGGATCAACGGTACGCGAGGTGATTCCAGACCCCCCCGCCTTTCTATCTTTAAGCATAAGGGGGGGGTCTGGAATCTAGGGTGCATCTCTCCGACGACTACGATCATAGAACCCGGATCAACGACGCACAGGCAATCCAACCTCCCACTGTCTTTCTTCATTTAACCATGTGGGTCCCCCCTTCCTACCGTGTCATCTCTTGTACCATTCTCCCCCCCTGCCAGCTGTTTCCACGAAATCGCATGAGTGGGCCCGTTCCCTTTATCCCCTTCTCGTCCTATGACATCTGGCCATCTCCCCTCTTTCCATCAGTGTGGTCCATCCCACACCTCATCATCCACTCATTTCCTGCCATGTGTCTCGTTCCCTTCCTTGTCAGCTCCCCTCCATGAATAATGTGTCCATTATATCCCATCTCCTTCCCCCCTCCACTTGTTGTCCTCCACTGCGTGTTTTCCCCTGTCACATCTTCCTCACCTCATCACCCCTCGTTTCACCCTCGCAGTCTTAGCGCCACCACTACCATTACGCCCCTACCTTCACGATGGCCTCCACATCTATTCATCAGGCCGTTCAGCTAACCCAGGTGGCAGCGCAAGAAGCCTTCCACGTATCAAAGGTGCCAAGTTGGCCAGGCCATTCTCAATCCCCATGAAGTAGTTATTGAGGTAGTTGGTGGTGGTTAGACATCATCTCCGCCATAATGGGAAAGTCTAGAACCGAATTAGAAGCACGTCGATTCGCCCACAGAGCTGTCAGGAGTTCGATTGCTTCTGCCATAGGTGCACGATAATTCAGAGACTGCAGGTGCATATTGTTAGTAGCCATGCAGACGCAAAGTTTTAATGAAGCGTCTCGATTTTGTTGCCGTTGTTGTTTTGAGTATATGTAGGCGTTTTCACCATTTTGGTATCTATCGATGGTTGAGAAGAGCTCCCAGTTGTAAAGCTTTAATGAAGCACTGCTACTCTGGTTATGCATGGATTTTTGAGACTTCTTGCCTTATGAATGCCAGTTTCTTTCACGTCTTTGTTTACACTGTGTTAGAGAAGCTCGGAATTGGAGGATCCAGTCGAGTTGTAACTGTTAGAGGATGATGTTGGATTGGATCACTGTAACAGTTACATTGTTTCTAATTGGTCTTTGTGTTTTTCCCAACACTGAGTGACTTGGAATTGGAAGATCCAGTCAAGTCCCCTTTTCAGTTTCTTGAGACCCCGAACTGAGAGGATCTTGCATTCAGAGTCTTTCCTCTACAAACCACTAGAAGCCGGTTGCCCAAAGTTGTTTGTTCACCCTTCTTATCAAGTATTCCACCTGTTTGCCTTTTAACCAACCCACTGGCTGAAGTTAGATCAAGACCTCCTTTGTTCCTTACATGCCAGACCCAGTCCCTGAGTTAGAGTGATATCTCCCTGAGTCTCTACCCATATGATCATCCATTAAAAAATATCGTGACATAAAACTGATGGGCGTTGGGCTCTGCTCCTGCAAGCAATCCAGGAGTGACTTTTGATGCCAACATTTCCGGCGCCGTTACTGGGGATGAAGTTGAATATTTTCCCCGGGATTGAATGACAATGATCAGTTGATTCTGAGGGTGCATCAGATATCATAACTATTGAGATTGCTACTATGCACCTGGCGACTCCACTGACGCGACTCCATTGGGGAATTCCGTTGATGCAAACCCAGAAGCATTTCCATCGTTTCAGCCATGGCTTCGAGAGGTAGACACACGAGGTCTAATCCACAGCTGCCATTAGCACCACCTGAAGCAGACCTAGAGAAAGTTATCAGAAAGGGTAATTCCTCGGGAGATGGTGCCTCTACTGCTAAAACAAGTATTTTTGATGATTTTCATGTTTCTATAGAAATTCCCCACCCCTCGTTTCGTCCTGTTACATTTTCTCCCATCGGAGTTTCCCGTAGTCTAAATTTTGGGAGTGTACCTATTTGTTTGTCTCCTCATGGCCTTGGATTAGTAGGAGAAGTCCTTGTCACTCCTTTCTCACCAGAGGTGGTACCCTGGTTCAAACCTAGTACCTCTGAATTTTCTCCTACTCAGGTTTTTACCACACCTCCTCCTGTTGTTACTGTTGCTGGAGGAAGAGAGCTTTCTGTGCCTCCGAGCATACAATCCCATTCTCTAGATTCACCACATTCCCCTTTCCACTCTGTAAGCTCAACTCCTATCTCTCCGTTTCAAGCCTCATCGCCCCCTAGTTCTTCTACACCCGTTGTTCCTATGGCTGGTGCTAATCCCCCTCTAACTAGAATGGATGCCATAGTTGCTACTTGATATGCTCCCTTGATCCTACCTCAACCTATGCATCCCCTCCCTGCTGGAGATTACTTAAAGTATATGCCCAAGTTTACTGGGGAAGGAGACATAACTGCGGAAGAGCACCTGGCTACTTTCTACAGTTATGTAGACAACCTGAACATTGAAAATGAAGATGTCTGGATGTGAGTCTTCGTCTAGAGCCTGGATGGTGAGGTGAGGAAATGGTTTAGGGGATTAGCCCCTGGATCTATTGCTAGAATTGAAGCCCTGGATAGTGTTTTCCTGAGGCAGTGGGGAGATAGGAAGGATTTCATGTATTACATGACAAAGTTTGGGTCTTTCAAGAAAATGGAAGGAGAGTCTGTCTCTAACTTCTCCAAAAGATTTAATAAGATGTATAATAAGATTCCTGTAGAGATAAAGCCCTTGGAAGCCTCTACCCAAATTTCCTATGCTGGTGCGTTCGACCCTGATTTCTGTCTTCTATTGAGAGAAAGAAGAGCTACCTCCCTAGCTCAAATGCAAGACACAGCCATAGAAGTGGAATCTAATGTATTGGAAACTAATAGAATGAGGAACAATGCCGAAAAAGACAAAAGAAAGGGAAAATATGAAGCCTCAACTTCTGGCCCATCGATGCCCCACCCTCAAGTGGATGAACTGACCAAGATGATGAAGTTTCTGTTTGAAGAAATGGAGAGACTAAATATGGAAAGAAGGCAAGTGTACAAGGGCCCTCAGGGTGCCAAAAGCAAAGGAGGTTTCAGGAGGGAAAACAATATTGATCCCCCGACTATGCACACAGAGAGGGGAAGAGACAGAGAAGATTAGAGGATTCAGGCCCCTTTTCAGAACAATTTTGTGGCTGAAGGGGAAGAAGGAGAAACAGGTGAGACTGATCATGAAATACATTGCTTTGGAGATACTCCCCCTTTTCCTCATCTCACTCAATCAGCTTATGAGAAGTCTCTCATGAACAGTTAGCTAAATGAATTGAGCAAGGGAGACAAGACTAGCGGCGGCCGAGGCAGGTATAACCTAAGGTCCGATAAAAAGACAGCAGCACCTGATATTCTTGAGCAGTCCACTAGAACAGAGAAACCTGCTAATGAAGTAGCAGACAGTCACATAGGTAAGAAGGCTCAACCCTTCTCTCCCATTTTCCACAATCATGTTCCTGAAATAAGAGAAATTCCAAAGCTCACATCTTCTTTTAATTTCGAGCATGAGATTCAAAAGATCAGAATCCCTGTGCCCCTCACCGAGCTAATCAAACATGAAGGATTCAAAAAATGATTCTCTGATCTTTTGAAGTCTGAAGCCTCATGCCCTCCCATAGACTCCATAAATCTCCAAGATGAAAGGCCAGTGGTTGTCCTAGGCCCCATGGTAGAATATAGAGATGACTCATCCCCCCCTTTCTACACATCCCTGAACATACATGATAAAGTGCTGCACAACTGCTTGATGGATTCAGGGGCTTCTCACAACCTCATGCCCAAAACTGTCATGGAAGAGTTAGGGCTAGAAGTCACCCAAGCCTATCATGACCTCTATTCCTTTGACTCCAGGAGAGTTCAGTGTCTTGGAGTTATTAAAGACCTGGTTGTGACCTTGTTTCAACTGCCCATGAAAAGTGTGGTCATGGATGTCATAGTAGCTGAAGTCCCCCCTAAGTTCAGTATGTTTTTATCAAGATATTGGATAAAAAGACTAGGGGGAACTTTGCAAATGGACCTAACATATGCTACTATCCCAGTGTTTGGAGGAGAACATAGGAGGCTATACAGAGAAGCCCAACTGGCTTATATAATCAGTGATGAGGCTAACCCTACCAACCACCCCATTTTTGCCTTGGACACTGATTTAGGTTCTAGTGTGATACAACTCAATAATGCCCCCAAACCTCCTCTTAAACTTAGAAAGCAACCCTCCATTTTCCCTAAATTTCCTCCCTCCCTCACCCCCGTCTGGAAAATGTTCTTTGATGGAGCTTCTTCCAGTGAAGGCGCTGGAGCTGAGGTGGTTTTTTGTGTCACCTGCTCAGGAAACCATATCTCTGTCATACAGATTAGAATTTGAAGTTACCAACAATGTGGCAGAGTATGAAGCTCTTATCCTAGGATTAAGAGCCACAAGGGAAATGGGAATTCAGGAAGTAGCAGTGTTCGGAGATGCAGAGTTGGTGGTCCAACAGATTAGATATGCTTATCAGGCCAAGCATCCTCAACTCAGGAGTTACAGAAATGAGGTATGGGACCTAATTGACAGTTTCTTCTCAGTGTTTAGCATTTCTTTCATCCCAAGAGAGGAGAACACAGTGGCAGATTCCTTGGCTACATCAGCAAGCAATTTCAAAGTACCCTTTCCGCCCAAATTTAGATATGATGTATAAGTAAAATACAGGCCCTCCATACCTGACAACGTCAAACATTGGAAGGTATTCGAGGATGATCTCGAGATCAAGAAGTTCTTGGAGACTGTCGAAGAATTTTCAGAGATGCATATCGATCAAGACTCCGTCTATGAAGAAAGGCTTGATGGGGGTAATTTTCTGAATAAGATTGCAAGGCGTAACATTGTATAGCTTCCCAGCAATCATATTCTGAGAGGATTGGTTCCTTTGGAAAGACTTTTTGATAGAAATGATGTATCATTAAAAGGGGAGACCTCGAAGGATGACACTGGTACTATTTAGTGCAACATTGGGACCGAGAGTAAGCCCAATTTTGTCAAATTATCAAAAGGCCTGACAAAGGAGAAGAGGTCCGAATACATTGGACTTTTGAGGGAATTTTCTGATGTGTTTGCCTGGACCTACGAAGACCTCAAAACGTATGACATTTCTGTCATCGAGCATAAAATCCCATTAAAAGAGGAGGCAAAGCCATTCAGGCAGAAGTTGAGACAGATCAATCCTATGTTGCTTCCTATCATGGAGAGGGAAGTGAAGAAGCTGCTTCAAGATTAGATCATCGTACCATTGAGATATTCAGAGTGGGTAGCCAACTTGGTACTAGTAAGGAAAAAGAATGGAGAGATCTGGCTCTGTGTAGACTTCAGAAACCTGAACAGGAGCTCACGAAAGGATAACTACCCCTTTCCAAAGATGGAACACATACTGCAGAAGGTAATAGGAGCTTCCAGGATGTCCATGATTGATGGTTTCTCTGGCTACAATAAGGTCTCTGTTCTTCCTGAGGACAGAGAAAAGACAACATTCACCACTCCATGGGGCACATTTATGTATGCCAAAATGCCTTTTGGGTTGATGAATGCGGGAGCCACATTTCAGCGAGCCATGGACATAGCCTTCATTGAGGAGAAAGATAAGTTTGTGGTGATCTATCTGGATGACATAACAATATTCTCCAGGTCTGACAAAGAACACTGCTGCCACCTGAGAAAGGTTTTTTCGAAGTGTCGTAGGTTTGGCCTTTCCCTAAATCCTAAGAAATCTTTGTTTTCTATGGAGGAAGGGAAGCTGTTAGGCCATATAGTATCAAAAAAGGGAGTGAGAATTGATCCTAGTAGGGTAGAAGCAATTCAGACCCTATCACTTCCTAGATCTAAGAAGGAAGTTCAGGCCTTTTTGGGGAAAATTAATTTTCTGAGGAGGTTCGTCTCAAGTTTTGTTGAACTGGTGAAACCCATCACGACCATGCTCAGGAAGGAAAATGAAGTTAGATGGACTACTTAATTACAGGAATCTTTCATCTTAATAAAGAAAGCATTGACTGAGGCACCTGTGCTAATCAGTCCTAATTATTCCAGAGATTTCCTGATTTTTTCTTTTTCTTCTTATGATACAATAGCAGTGGTCTTGTTGCAGAAAAATGAGGAAGGGTGAGAACAAACCATTTTGTTCTTTAGCAAGGCATTAAGAGATGTGAAGATCAGGTACGAGATCATGGAGAAGCAGGCCTATGCTTTAGTGAAAGCCCTCAAAGCTTTAAGAGTGTATGTCTTACACTCAAGGATCACTGCATTTGTTCCTTCAGCCTCTGTGAAGGACATTCTTATACAACCTGACATAGACGGAAGGAGAGGTAAATGGATCGCCAAGATCCTAGAATTTGACCTGGAGATTAAGCCCACCAAATTAGTAAAGGGGCAGGGTTTAGCCAAGTTGTTGGCTGAATCCAATTGCAAAGCCTTGGGGATTAACTTCATCAATGAGCAAGTTGAGTCGTCCAACAAGGATTCTCAGGATTCCCTATCACTAACAACATGCCCCTGGTACAAGGATATCTTGTACTTTCTGCAAGAATTGAGACCTCCTGATGGAATGGGAAAAGTCAAGGCGAGAGCTCTAAAGCTCAAGGCGGTTATATATTGCCTCATTGACCAAGCCTTGTACTGGAAAGACCTTTTAGGGGTATTTTTAAAGTGCCTGGACCCACAAGAAGCCCAACAGGTTACATTAGATTTCCACAGTGGCCTTTGTGGAGGTCATCATTTCTGGAAGACCACAGCCCATAAGATCCTCCGAGATGGGTATTACTGGCCCACTTTATTCCCGGATGTCTATAGAGAGGCCAGAGCTTGCATCAAATTCCAAAAATTCTCAGGAAAGAAGTAGCTCAAATCTCTGCCATTAAAGCCTATAGTGGTTTCAGCACCCTTTCAGTAGTGGGGATTAGACTTCATTGGAGAAATTCATCCTCCCTCAAGTGGCCAACACAGATGGATCCTAACTGCAAGAGACTATTTCACCAAGTGGATAGAAGATGTCCCCACCAGGAGCACCTCTCACAAAGTAATTATCAGCTTCCTGGAGGACATTTTAGCCAGATTTGGTTGCCCTAGCAGAATTATCATTGACAATGCCGCCTCCTTTAGGTCTGAGCCCCTGGTCAAATTCTGTGAACAGTTTGAGATTTCACTGATTCACTCTACTCCCTATTATCCTCAAGGAAATGGACTGGAAGAATCTTCCAATAAAAGTCTGATCAAGCTCATTAAGAAATTATTGGAAGAAAATAAAAGGGCCTGGGATTCAAAGCTCAAATTTGCTCTATGGGTTGATTGGGTGACAACAAAGAAGTCCCTGGGAATCTCACCTTTCCAACTTGTTTATGGGACAGAGGCTATTTTCCCTACTCAACTCGCCTTATCTGTGGAGAAATTACTCCAGGACCTTGAAGGAGAGCCTGACCATATGGTCAGAAGGATTCATCAGATGGTAGAAATATAGCAGATCAGAGAACAGGTTGCAAACAGGGCCCACAATCATCAGCAGAAGATCAAGCAGACCTTCAACAGGAAGAACAGAAAGAGAGATTTTGAGCAAGGTGATATGGTGCTCAAATGGGATGCACCCAGGTAGGATAGGGGCAAGCACAGTAAGTTCGATGCCCTCTGGTTTGGGCCTTTCAAGATCATTGAAGTATTTTCAAACAACACTTATAGGTTGTAGGATCTGGAAGGAAAAGAAGAGTTTAATGGCCTAGTAAATGGGCATTTCTTAAAAAAATGTTTTTTGTGAGCCGCAGTCGGCTCTTTGTTTTTGTAAATATTGTTTTGTTTTCAGCTTAATAAATGACTCCATAAGCCCAACATCAAGGCACTGAATCTGCAAAAGAGTCCTTAGAGAATCACAGGAATGACTCTATCCCCCATGGAGCCTAATGTTAGTGACATTTCTTGTAAGGGGGGTTAGAATGCAAAAGAGTGGGTTAAAAACCCACTTACCATAAGTACCGGACGCAAAATGCGCCTGTGGTAAGCAGCAAGCAGATTTGGATAGCAGGCATCTACGCGCTCGGATCAACGACGTACATAGGATTCTGGAGCCCCCCTGCCTTTCTACCTTTAAGCGGAGGGGGGGGGGTCCAAAATCTGGGGCGCATCTCTCCAGCGGCTGTGATCATAGCGCCCGGATCAACGACGCGTGAGGTGATTCTGGACCCCCCCACCTTTCTATCTTTAAGCGGAAAGGGGGGGTCCGGAATCTAGGGCTCATCTCTCCGACGACTGCGATCATAGCACCCATATCAACGACGCACAGGAAATCCAGCCTCCTGTTGTCTTTCTGTGTTTAACCATGTGGGACCCCCTTCCTGCCGTGTCATCTCTTGTACAATTCTCCCCCCCTGCTAGCTGTTTCCACCAAATCGCGTGAGTCAGCCCGTTCCCTTTATCCCCTTCTCGTCCTCCGACATCTGGCCATCTCCCCTCTTTCCATCCGTGTGGTCCATCCCACACCTCATCATCCACTCATTGCCTACCATGTGTCCTGTTCCCTTCCGCGTCAGCTCCCCTCCATGAATAATGTGTCCGTTATATCCCATCTCCTTCCCCCCTCTGCTTGTCGTCCTCCGCCGCATGTTTTCCCCTGCCACATATTCCTCACCTCATCACCCCTCATTTCACCCTCATAGTCTTAGCGCCACCACTCCCATTACACCCCCCGCCTTCACGATGGCCTCCACATCTATTCATCAGGCCGTTCAGCTAACCCAGGTGGCAGCGTAGGAAGCCTTCCACATCTCAAAGGTGTCGAGTTGGATAGGTCATTCTCAATCCCCATGAAGTAGTTATTGAGGTAGTTGGTGGTGGTTAGACATCATCTCCACCATAATGGGAAAGTACGGTGCCAAATTGGAAGCACATCGATTCGCCCACGGAGCTGTCAGGAGTTTGATTGCATCTGCCATAGGTGCACGATCATTCAGAGACTGCAGGTGCAGATTGTCAGCAGCCATGCAGACGCAAAGTTTTAATGAAGCGTCTCGATTTTTTTGCCGTTGTTGTTTTGAGTATATGTAGGCGTTTTCGCCATTTTGGTATCTATCGATGGTTGAGCAGAGCTCCTGGTTGTAAAGCTTTAATGAAGCACTGCTACTCTGGTTATGCATGGACTTTTGAGACTTCTTGTCTTATGAATGCCAGTTTCTTTCACATCTTTGTTTACACTATGTTAGAGTAGCTCGGAATTGGAGGATCCAGTCGAGTTGTAGCTGTTATAGGATGATGTTGGATTGGATCACTGTAACAGTTACATTGTTTCTAATCGGTCCTTGTGTTTTTCCCAGTGCTGAGTGACTTGGAATTGGAAGATCCAGTCAAGTCCCCTTTTCAGTTTCTTGAGACCCTGAACCGAGAGGATATTGCATTCAGAGTCTTTCCTCTACAAACCACTAGAAGCCTGTTGCCCAAAGTTGTTTGTTCACCCTTCTTATCAAGTCTTCCACCTGTTCACCTTTTAACCAACCCACTGGTTGAAGTTAGATCAAGACCTCCTTTGTTCCTTACATGCGAGACCCAGTCCCTGAGTTAGAGTGATATCTCCTTGAGTCTCTACCCATCTGATCATCCATTAAAAACTATCGTGACATAAAACTGATGGGCATTGGGCTCTGCTCCTGCAAGCAATCGAGGAGTGACTTCTGACGCCAACAAACAATGTGAGAATAACTGATTCTGATAGGTGACCCTTGATCAAGGTGCGAGAACCTCGCATTGAACCTTAAAGGCAGAATGCAAACCCTACCAATTCTAGTAGGTTGCAATGAAGTGCAGTGCGAGAATGTCTGAACATAAGCAAAAATTTGGAAAATGAAGCAAAATTTAAAAAGGCCTCTAGACCCAGAGGGTCTATCAGGATATCCTGAAGACTCAGAGATTGATAGGATAGGAAAAACATGAAACCAGAGAAAATGGCCACAGAAAATACCAAAATCCACAAAGAAAATGGGATTGCTCCCCAGCGGAGTCACCAATTTTGTTATTGGATAAATCCGTAAGTGCGGACACTAACCAATCTCCCTAGATCCACCTGGATATAGAACAAAGCAAGATAGAAAATGACTCTTTCCCTAGATTCTAACCATTGAATTAAATAGGAGGCAAGAACAAAGAACATACCTTATTATCGATTCCTATGGTCTTTGTTGCTCCCGCTTCACTCCAATGCTCTCGTACAGCCAAGACCAAAACAAAAAAAACCAACCAAAGTGAAGAAAGCACAATGTATTCAACAATCAATCTATGTATATGATCAAGGAATTATACAATAAAGTGGAAATAGCTTTATGGGAAAGAGATATGCTACTGTATCATATTAATGGAAAGTAAAGGTTACAACCTGAGCCTTGATGTTGCAAACTTCCTTTCGATGGCCCTTGGCTCCAACACACACACTTGCTCACTTGCATGAAGATCAACTCCTTTGGATAAACTTGTTGGAGTCTCCAAGCTGTTGTAGCTTCAGTCCTTCACACAAGTCTTTCACCAATTCTCCAATGAATCTTGCTTCACCTTTTCCATGAGAATTCACTCAATATATAGGAGAGAATGAATTGGTTACTTGGATAAGAATGATCCCAAAATATCAGGGAATATAGTGCTAGGATAACCATTCGAATGCCAACCCATTCTTCTAGAAGATTCCCTTCTAGAAGCTTTGAGAATTCATCTTTTTACTTGCTTTAGGAAGAGTTCACACCCTAGCATTTCAAAACAGTGCGAGAAGTTCACACCCTGGCTTAAGGAAGCCTGCGAGAATGGGTCATTCTCGCAGCCAAATATACTAGCAACCTGTGAACTTGCTTCAAAAATGAGTTTTCTTGAAAGAGATGAAAGTAACTTTTCTCAGGTAAAAGTTCTTATGAAGAGCTCGAGTACACCATCATCAATACATCATCATGGCGACCAAAATCATGTGTAACAAGTAGGTCATGTTGAATTTGAATGTCCTCATCAAAGGATTGAAAGAAATGACACTGAAGAAAAAAATTCCAATGAAGAAGAAGAAAATCACGAAGAAAAAATTATTCAACAAGAATATGAGAATCTTAAAAAATTGAAGCATGTTGAGATTGAAAATAGAAAGCTCAAAGACACACAAAGAGAACTAAGAAGTGAATTGGTTAGTTGTGAAAAGACTGTTGTAATATTGAAGAAACAATTAGAATACTTTGAGAAACTAAGAGAAGAAACCATTTCCTTGAAAACTCTACTCAAAGAAGAAACAAGAATAGGAGAAGTAAGGAATATCCAAATGAAGAAGAAAGAAGAAGATTGTGAGAAACTTGAACAAGAAGTTGTCTCATTGAGGAAGAGCTTAAGAAACTCTCAAGTGCCAAAAGACTTAACAAATCTTGGATGCATGGGTAAAACTTCATACAAAGAAGATGCAAATACCAACAAGAAGGTTGAAGAAAGAGCTACACAGACAGTTGATGAGAAGTGGACTAGGATACCAGAAAGAATGAATGATTACAAAAGAGATGAGTATCCAAGAAGACCTCCTACCTTCAGGAATCAAAGAATCTTCAATTAGTATGAAGGAAACTATAGAAGATTAGATAATGAACCCATATGGACTACATCACAAAGAAGCTCACTTACTCCAAGGTATCAAAATTTCTTTCTTAGTCATTGTTATACTTGCAAAATTTTTGGACATAAGGCAATTAATTGTAGAATCAATGAAAGGAACACATACGAAAGAAACATGAATGGTGTAAATAGAAGATATGGAAATAATCATGGATTTGTCAACAGAAGTTATAATTCATTTTCCCCATTGATGAACAAAAATATTGCATGCTACAAATGTAATTATCTTGGTCAACAAGCACGAGATTGTAGATATATGAATGAAGATGTCCCTATGCCAACCACAGTATGGAGAAGGAAAGAGATTCCAAACAATGAAGATTGTCGAATAACATTGATCGCTGAAGAATGTAAAGAAGAAGATGAATGGGACATAGACAATGGATGTTCTTCACACATGACCGGGGATCAAGACAAATTCATCAGCTTGAAGAGAAAGGGTGGAAATGTTGCATTTGGAGATGACTCATCTGCCCAAATACTTGGAGAGGGTGTAGTAGAGATTGGAAGAAAAAATGTAAAAGAAAAGAATGTTCTATTGGTTGAAGACTTGAATCATAATCTACTCAGTGTTAGTAAAATGTGTGATCAAGGATACACTCTTATGTTTGATTCCCGAAAATGTAAAATCAGAGAAAATAACTCAGGAGGATTGGTTGCAACTGCAACAAGAAGACCGAACAACATATACATCCTAGACATGAAGAAGAGAGAGAAGACAAAATCCACACAAAATGATTCTAAGGAAGAAAATGTCCCAAAGACCAAAAATAAGGATGAAGTATTATTGAGTGCCACATGTTCAGGGGGAGAAGCCCCAAACAAGAGAGTTACATTTTTCCATTAAACTCAGGGGGAGCATACCTAACCTTTTCCATTGATGTCAAAGGGGGATAGAAATTGGGATCATGATGATAGGGGGAGCATGAGTTTTTCCATCAATGACAAAGGGGGAGATTTTTGGAAGATTGGTTGTTGTCATTGATGTCAATCCTATTCATGGGTTTTGGACCGCAAGATTGATAAAGGTATTTGGATATGAAGGACAATGCACATGCATATAAAACACCCATGAATGGATAGTATACATCATTTTGTTTCCGGTGGTATGTGGCATGTCACATGGATCCTCATGGTTGAGGAGAAATGAATTTTTGAAGATGACAAAGTGAATTGAAGAAGGAAGTACATGTAGGCCCTGAAGATAATTAAAGAAAA
>ML789814.1:207796-229973 GCA_009831015.1 Picea engelmannii
AGTACTCCAAGAATTGAAGAATTGTAGAAATTGAAGAAGTCTCAGGAAGCATTATCAGGTTCTATGTGATGATTGGTTGATGGTGATGATTTAATGTAAAGTTTTATTATCTCTCATATATTCTTGGGTGGAAGGAAGGGGAAAGGATGGAGAGTTCATATCTCTCTTGATATTGGAGGATTGCATATTCCTCTTGGGGGTTTATCCCTCCCTTTACATTTGGAAGCTGTAGCTACCTTTGGAAGTCATTACTTCCTTTGAACAATAACTATTGATTATTTCTCATATATTGTGCATGGTGTATTGTGGTGTATTGGTGTAACTCTTATACTATTGTTCATTGCTCATTGGATATAGTTGAATGGTTTAAGTATAAGTTGAAAAAGGTTTTAAATTGTACTTGATACTGATTCACCCCCCTCTCAGTATCAACATAATGTTCACTAGTGTTTCTTCATCAAGGATAGAGTCAATGTCGAAGTCTCCTATTCTTGCTTCAATGCATTCTTTTTCTTTAAATATATCTGGTAGCCTAACATGTCGATGATCATTCAAGGTGTCTTTTATCTACAACGATACCTTCTTTGATTCTTGCTGGGGTTCTACTATTTATAGATCTGACTTAGGGTTTTCATCATTCAGATTCATTCTTTCAAGATTAGAAATCATTCTAGGGCAATCCAATACTTCATGGTCCCAAGCTTTGCAACACAGGCAACTGGATCTTCCACCAGGGCATTCCTTAGCAAGATGTCCTAGTCTTCTGCAACTGTAACATATGGATAATCCTCTCTTATTTTTAAATGATCCCCAGCTTCTTCTGTACTGCGCACTAGGATCATGGTAGTTAGTTTGCAAAAAATTATTTCTAGGATCCTGCATCCATTTGTTAGTCCAAACATTCTTTCTATGCATAGGTATAACATATCTATCACTGTACTTATCAGATCTATTCATATCAAGATTTATTTCATCTATCAGAGCCCTAGTTTTCAAGCTAGGACATAATCTATCAAACATACCTAGATCCATACTCTAGAAACAAAAATTTCCACTTATTTTACTTCTACAGAGCTCAAAGCTTCAAGATCTAAGAAATTTTAACTATTCTTACCTTTATCAGAGCATAGAGCTTAGAGATCTTACCTCTTTTCTTCAAAAACTTCCACTTTTACTTTTCTTAGAGCACAAAGGGTTCATATATTGCTTCTTTTCTTCAGATCTTTCCTTCCTTCTTTAGCATAGATATTTTTAGATCAAGTGGATTACTGCGCACTAGGGCACAGGTCCACGCACAGAGCTTCCACAGTTTTAGGGTGAATCTTTGCACAAAGCTTCTTCTTCCTTAGTTCCCAGCAATCATAGTTTCAGGTCCTAACAACAGAACCATTTGTTGGCACAGGGGTAGAACCAGGGTTCAACACTACAAGAGAGCACCAACAAAACCCTAACTACCGACCCTTTTGGGAACACCTGCGAAGCAGATGAAGTCTCACCTGAGGTAGAGGCAGAGGTGGTTGCAATACTCAGGTGTCTGCAACCTTAGCTAGGACACAGATCCATGATTATATCACTTATAGAGCACTTAGCATCGACCATTCATCAATATTCAGTGCTTATTATACTTCATAGATAGCACAGAGCATCACAACATTCACTTAGATCTAAGGTATCTTAGTACTTAGTAACAATAAAATAGATTAGATTCCGTAGATCATCACTAAGCATATTCATACATATCATATCCACTATTAATACACATCTAATAAGCACAAATAATAAATATATCCATATAAATATATCGAAGCACTTAACAAAAGTAGAGATAAGCACAACAAGTCAAGGCACAAAGCATAACACACAAATTTATGTGGTTCACCCCCACCCTGGGGCTATGTCCACCAACTCTTGTTCTTTATTATCATCGACCAATTGGTTACAAGCACAAAGCCATAGAAACCCTTACTTTGCAAAGGACAAAATATCTGTGCAGCTCTCTAGATCCTTCTTCCTTTCCATTCAGCACACAACCTTCTATATCTTCACACAGGAACTTGCACTAAGCTCTGCAAGTCTATACAGAATGCACAAAACTCTTGATCACATAGATCCCTTCTTGGCACTTAGCCTATATCACATAGATACAATACAATACTCCTCTACTATATGCCTAGATGTTTATTTATACATTACAAAAGTGGGCCTAAACGTGGGTAAACCCACGGGCTGACATCCCTTTCCCATTACATTGTCCAAAAACCCAAAAAGGGACTTGAAAGTGGGCCAATATCCCTTTATCTATGCTTTGTCTAGCGCTCCATCTTCAACAGGCTGTCGAAGTCCCAAAAATGGTCAAATATGACCAAGTAACTTCAAAATTTGGTCAAGGGCCAACAAGCCCCAAGGAGAGAATGACCCTTTTCCATTGATGCCAAAGGGGGAGAGATAGTCACATTAATCATGTGATTGAGATGACTATTGATGTAGAGCAATGCCTTGTCTACATGTTTCCATCAATGATTGGTGTTGACATCAATGTTCGTATTTACATCAATGAAAAAGGGGGATATTGTTGGATCATGGTGTCATTGATGCCAAAGGATTGATGTCAAAGGAACAATGTCTTGTAATAGTATATTGATGGATCATATATTGTCCTTGATGTCAAGTGGATTCATAGTCATATGATGTCATGCATAGATGCAGATGAATCAATGAGTTGTCATTGATATATGATGCATAGATGAAGATGGATCAATGAGTTGTCATTGATATATGATGCATAGATGAAGATGGATCAATGAGGTTCCATTGATATATGATGCATAGTTGGATTGATGTAAAAATGACTCATTATTGTCTTATCATGATTGATAAGGAGCACAAATGTATGAACTCCAAAGTGGTCCCCTTATGGTGAAAGTGCTCACAGGAAGATGCTTTGAGGTTGATTTATCCTCGTAGTATGGTTAGAGAACCCATTCTTAATAGCGGAATAATGAGATGAATATCAATTAATTTGTCAGTGGAACTATCCTAGATGGATAGTGCTTGTCAATCCATTTATGGTGGTATGTGGAACATCACATAAATCCTCACGGTTTGAGAGTTATGGTCTTATAAAGTTGGAGGACCCTCATATGTTGGCTTGAGGCCACAAAAGGTCAAAGAAGTAAAAGTTCTTGAAAAGAAGAAATTATTTAATAATAAAGTGAAGAGACGAAGTCAAACAGGATTATTTAAAAAATAAAGTGAAGTGAAAAAGTCAAAGAGGATTATTTAAATAATAAAGTGAAGTGACAAAGTCAAAGATGATTATTTAATTAATAAAGTGAAGCGACAAAGTCAAAGAGGATTATTTAAATAATAAAGTGAAGTGACAAAGTTAAGGAGGATTATTTAAATAATAAAGTAAATGAAGAACTTTATAATTATGTAAAGCAGTTATAATAAGGTTAACCCTAAAATGAGGAAAATGGGTTAAGTGGTCAAGTGGCTATTGGATACATGGACAAGTGGCAAATTGGGCAAAGTTGGACATAGGTGACTATGTGGACAAAGTGGCCTAGAAGATGATTCTAAGGAAGATACTTGGAGAGTATAAATAAGAGGAAAGGGTCTCTTGTTAAAAATATCTCTTGAGAATACATTGAAGATTTATTATGAGAGAGAGATGATGTGGAGGATCTCATGGACGCATCAAAGTTTTCATAAGTTTGATCTTGATGGCAAAAGTTTTGGAAGTTCAGAAACTCTAGTTTCTGAAGGAATACACGAGCAACAATGGGACAGAGAGCGTACATACGCGTTATGTTATCACCTTGTAATTTCCCAGGCTGAGGAGGAAATCGGCAGGGGTAACCACAAAATCGCTTCAAGTCTTGGATCTATCCCTTTGAGACTCAAAGAGGGATCTCTCTATCAGATTTAGATTTGTTTGAATAGATATTAGGCTAGCTAATGGTTCAGATTTTGGATTTTTTAATTGGTTTGGCGGGGAAAGCAAGGGAACATGCCACGGGAAATGGAGTCAAAAGTCTTGGGTGATCTATTTGCAAAAGTATAAAGCATGAGTGAAACAGGGAAAGCTAGATGTACTACTATGGATCCTAGAATTTTTAAGGATTGTGAAATAAAAGAGAATGTAAGGTCAAGTAGAGACTGAGGAGCAATTAATAATTCCTCAATTTGTCCTTAGTGGAAAACATACAGATTGTAAACACAGCTAGAATAGGGTGCTCTAAATAACAAATCATATTCATCACCTTCTTCTTTACAATTAGAATCTCAAAAATACAGAGGAAGATAAACAATGGAAAATTACATAAGAAAAATAGGGGAAAACTTCACCATTTCAGACACCACATGAACCCTAAATAGCTGGTCTTGTATTACTTGAAAACAGTCACTTGAAACTCAGTGAAAACATTTACAGGATGGAACTTTTTCCTCTTACCAAATCCCCCAGTAAATTTGACTTGTTACAATATAAATAACAGACTCTCCCAGGCTTAGGAGGTCGAATTCAACCACCTTGGCCAAAAATAACAAACATCCCCAAAAATTTGGAATTGTCCGCCATCAAAATGGGTTGAACTGCTAAAAACCAGGGGTCAACTCAAACCTCTGTTTCTCCTCAACGGTGACACCTGTGTAAAAAATAAAGGAGGTTTTTGTATATGAGCATGTGATGGACAAAAAAATCCTTCGGTTTCTCCAATTTCATCTCCATATCGCCGAAACAACTCGCGCAAAATAAGGACTGAAACAGAAAAACCAAAAATATGAAAAAAATGAGGCTGAAAGATGGATTCGATTCTCCCAATTGGTGGCACCTGTGAAAAATATGAAAGAGGTTTTTGTTATTCCGCCCGTTATGAACAAAATAATCTCTTCATTTCCATTTGCCCAGAATCCGCTTTGGAAGACAACTGGTCAAACTGGTAAAAATGAGCGTTTTTGAGAAATTGGGGGAGGGCGGTTTTGGAGAGATAAGCGGTATATCGAACCCCCCCTAAGGTCGTAAGTGGTATTGGTTGGGAGGGGTCTGATTTCACCAGGAAGTGACAAGTGTCCCTCCCAATACCACTTATCGAACCCCTCCCATTAAAGCTCGAAAAGCACCGGGGGGGCGATTTAATTAATGAACGTTGATTTTTTTTACCTTGGGATAAGTGCATAAGGTGGGCTTTATGTTTTTTATGAAATATTTTAATATATGTTTTTTATATGTTTTTTTTTTTTGTTTTTTATTTTATTTATTACGTTTTTCGTTTTAAGTGTTTTATATTTATGGTTTTTAATTTTTGTATTACTTTCATTTTATTAATGTTTGATTTTATTTATTTATGTGTTTGTTTTAATATTTGTTTTATTATACTTATTTTAATATTTATTTATTTTATGTTTATTTAATTTTTAGTTTTATTTTAATATTTTGTTTTTAGACTTAGGATAATTTGTATTTTTCTTTATTTTTATTGTTTTCAATGTTTATTTTCTATTGATTTTTATTGAATGTTTATATTAATAAACTAACCTAATTATTAAAAAACTAACTTAATAATTAATAATTAATTAATTAATAATTAATTACTAATAAGACTAGCCTAGTTTATTTTTTTTTAAGTAAAAACAGGGTAGTTCCTTCTATATTATATTGGCAAAAGAGATACAGTAGTACTGAGGCTGCCAATTGTGTCGTCGTTTAACCAGAAACAAACACAACTGGTATGCCAAATGTTCCTCCTCAAAAAGGTTGTTCCACCATCTGATCTTCCTGAGGGAAACCAGGGAAGATGGTTGTTCATAGTCTTAAAAATATTTATGTTGTTACAAAGATCCTCTAGAGGTCTGAAGGTGGCTCTGGGTGATAACAAAACTAAAACAAAAGGAATCCCTAGCATGGCTATGAGAACAAGAGAAAACCAGACTAAAACTTAACCAAACTGATTACCCGTTGGCCCTGTCGGCCTCGTCCTCCATCTTCTTTTCTCTGGCCTAAATCACAAATGACTGGGTGCACGCTGGGCACTTTTTCTTTTCAGGGGCATTGGAGTATGTGTCAAATAACATGTCCAGACGTTGTTTCATTAGAAGGACCCAGAGTGCATGGTCTACCATCTGTCCCCTTTATTCAAACACTAGATCCAAGTGCACTGAGTGGAGGAAGGGTGGCAGGGAACAACTTTGTTCATGCATGACCATGTTGGAAGGTTGCGTTGGGGTTTCGTCATATTCTCCCGAAATGACCTCCATCCCAATTTTCACTACATCACTTGGGCCTGCAGCCTCTGGATTTCCATCTCCATCTCCCTCGTACTTGGTTCCTGTGACTTCATGGTGCTCAACTGCGGTTATGGCCTCCTGCGATACCTTTTCCACATAAATTTCTTCCTCGACGTAACAAGTGGGGAAGTCATCACAGTACTCCGCTTCCGTGCTTCTCCTCGCTTGATTTTCGAGGGAAGTTGAAGTGATTTCTTCCCGGAAGGATCTTGTGGGCTACCAGTTATCTAGTTCAGTGAGTATGAGTTGCTCCTTTGGTGGAATCTCCTCTACAGAAGCCATTGGGAGAAGGTTGTCCACCTTTTCTCTTTGACGCAGAATGGTACGAGCCAGCGAGAGCGCTTGCTCCATTTTTTTCCTCCTCTATCATTGAGTAGCATGGGTATACCAGGCCAAACCACGACGAGGCTTCCCTCTCTCCCTAGGCATGTGAGTGAAGGAAGGTAAGTAAAAAACACACAATATGGACTGAAGAGTGCACCAAATCACATAGAGGATGGAGAGATGAAGAGCGAAGATGAGCTCAATGTGTTCATGCCATAGCACAATCAAATGCTTGAGGAGCGACGAGACATTCCTCCCCATTAAATTTTCCATCGTAAATGATTGCAGGGCCGACCCTTTCACATGAGGGATAGGTCGCTTATCCAGAGGTCTGCAATAATGGCCAACTCCCATTGTTAATGTTGAAGAGATGGGGAGAGGCCTACCTCATTTAAGGTGAGGCTGTGCACTGTGCCAGGTGTCTAAGCTTCTCTGCGTGTGACCCCATTCAAGGCAAGACTAACCTAGTTTATTAGTCTAATTACACTAATTCAATTAATGTTAACTTAATTATTTGTTTATTATTCTAAGTTTGTTTATTCATGTAGGAATGAGTGGTGGGCGATATGTAGTCAACGAGACAAATGGGCAAGGGAGTGAGGGAGCAGAGGTGGATGAAGGATGCAGTAGGGTGATGAAGGATCGGGTGAAACGGATGGAGGGGAAAATGGAATCAACCTAGCCAGATGTCTTCATCACAGGAGAAACGCCAAATCAACAGCCGAAGAATCGAGTTACCTATGATTATAGGTCCCCAACATAGGCTCCGCCCGGGGATGGAAAATATTTCAGGAGGTGTCAAGAACCAATGAATTTTGAACACGCAGACTAGTGCTTTATTCCTTGGGCCATTGAGTCACTGCAGCTACAATCTTCGAACTGGCTCAGATTTGACTGAACACCGAACTAGATAGTATCAACTGCAAACTCTGCTGGAAAATATACAATACTCAAATGAATGAGCTTATTCAAAAATGATACCTACCCTACAATACTGATAATTTTGTTGTTTTAAATGATACAATAATGCAGTGCAACCAGTCAAGCAACTTCTCTAATGACTCTTCTCTTTCAATGTTTTCAATCAATATCAAAAATAGAACTTGCATAGGCATCATGAATTGCTTTCCATCTTGATATTCATCACAAGGAGCTTGATAAACATGACAGATAACAAAAATACGAGGAATGCATTGTGGCTTTGTGATGAACAATTTCTCCATATAAATAGCCACTGAATTAAGATAGACTTGACCTATTACCGTATATTCAAATTTAACCAACTCAACTTCATGATTTGATGTTGTAGTTATACCATTTGCATCCTCATGCACTTCCTAACATGGCTGCAACTTTTCTGATGGGTTTCGAAATGATACTTATGCTGAACACACCCCTGTAGCTGATTGTCTGATCATATCCATATCATAACAATTTTTGAAATCATTGGGGGTAAATGAAAACTGACTTTGAAAACACAATCTATTCTGCATATTAGCTATAGGGTTATAAAATATTTTAGATGACTGTGGAATTTGTTCTGCTAGAATTTCATGGCATACACTATGATCTTCAACCAAAATCTGACCAAGATTCGCTTTCAAAGTCTGAAAAGAATTGAAACATAAGGGCAGGGAATCAAAATGGATCGGCTCATTACCTGTCCCCGAGCTTTGTGTTTTCATTTGAATTTTTGTCTACACAAAGACTCAAGGGCTACACTTCTGAATCTACAACAAATTCTATATCATCCCTATTCTCCCCATCTGGTTCGTCAGAACATTCCTCATTCTTACTATTTACAATCTACTTGTAATGTTTTCTCAGGAGCGAGGCAAAACATAAGGGCAAACAGTTTTCACTTTCTTGAATTTTTTTTGCATTTTCTTCCTTGCAATGTTGATTAGTATGCATATTTTGATTTACATCTTGGCATTGTGATAATTGGACTTCTTCTTCCCATGAAGATAGTGTTGGTTTCTCTGAGTATTCATCATCAAACTCAACCACATAATCATCACCCTGATGATCATATCCTGGAAAATCATCTACGTATGCAAGGTCATCGAACATGAACATCATCTCAGGAAGTTTTCTTACCACCATATGATTTTGAACTTCGTCTTTGGATATGTCATGGATTGAGTACATGAAGTAATCATAGGATGGATCAAAATACTGAGGCTGAATTGGAAAAAGCTTGGGGACATTGATCTTTGTCCTTTCTGGCATTAATGGAACATAAGGTTTTCGAACAAAAAGTTCCTCTCTCCTACTAATATTATGCATTACTTCATTGACTGTGTTAGTCAGAATGTCTAATTTCATTTCTGAAGATATCGACTATTCTTTTTCTATTTTGTCTTTCATCAATGCTTCTAATTTTGCCTTTCTGTTCAGCAAGTTAGCTTCCACATCAACTGCAATCTTTTACATTTCTTCAAGGGTGGCAATGTTCCTTTCTCTTAATTGGAATGCCATCTTAGGATCGAAAGCATCAGGGTAATGCAAGTGATCTAATCCTCGGGGTGACCTTATATCAACCGACATTTCATGGTACACCTTATTGAACCTTGCTGAAAATTGATGTATTGTCTCCCTTGGCTGTCTTTTCAAATGGTCATATTCTTCTAGGATGAGAAAGACATTTCTCATGATCACCCATCGATCTAGGAAATTTTGTACAAACTGATGGAAAATGTTAATTCTTGCAGCTGGGAGATCCTTAAACCAATTTTTGACTTTACCTTGCAATGATAGGGAAAACATTCTGATGCAGACATCATCATCTTCTACCTCAAATAGATCAAGAAAATCCTCAAGACTTTGGATATGTTTTTTAGCAGTGATATTCACATTTTCTCCATCAAAACTGGGCAGATTATTGGTGTAATTGGCAGGGAGGTCATGGAGAATAGGAGGCAAATCTAGGGTCTTGTATCTGTCTAGTATCTTTGCAAGTATAGGAGGCAAAGCAACGGGCTTATAGCTAACTGGAATTTCAACAGTGGTAGGAGATAAATCATGAGATTTGTATCTCACTGGGATTTCTAAAGGTGTATCTAGGATGTGCATAGGTATATGAGTATGTATATGATCTACAATTTGGGGCTTAGTCTCTTGAGGCTCATCAATTAGTAGGTGGTCAATGCAATCTTCAACAATGTACTTTTGATCAGGCTTAGAATAAGATAGAACATAATTACATATAAAACAAAAGATGTATTGAATGCAATTTGGGCTTGAGTACCTGATCTTTCTAGACAGCTTGGTCATGCTTCAGATTCTTCCTCTAGTGGAGTCTTTGAGTTGGAACTATCTGGAGCTTATTGGAGTCGCGAGGTGAAAGATTTCAGCCTTTGTTGTGTCTGGTCACTGTCCACCATCAGTGATCAGATCTGGAACTTGAAGTGCACTACTAGAGAAATCTTCCCCAGTATGGTTGCCATTATGTTATTAGCCTGTAATTTCCCAGGCTGAGGAGGAAATCAGAAGTTGTAACCACAAAACCGCTTCAAGTCTTGGATCTATCCCTCTGAGACTCAGAGAGGGATCTCTCTGTCAGATTTAGATTTGTTTGAATAGATATTAGGCTAGCTAATGGGTTCATATTTTGTATTTTTTAATTGGTTTGGTGGGGAAAGAAAGGGAATAGGCCATGGGAATTTGAGTCAAAAGGCTTGGGTGATCTATTTGTAAAAGTATAAAGCATGAGTGAAACAGGGCAAGCTAGATGTACTACTATGGATCCTGGAATTTTTAAAGGATTGTGAAATAGAAGAGAATGTAAGGCTAGGTTGTAATGTCCCCCACCTCTTAGAGAGGTGATGAGGAGACTTAGTGACCTGGGCACCCCCACTAGGTCATAGTCTTACACTAAAGGGGGAAGTCAATGAAGCTAAAGTTATATTTTTAAGTTGACTTAAGAAAGGAAAAAGGGGATTAAAGGTAAAAGATAACTCAACAGAAGAATAGAAGATTAACCCTGGGAGTTAACCTAACTCAACAGAGAATTAGAAGGAAAAGGTATAAGTAAGAGGCTGGGGTGCACCTATTAGTCATTCTGGTTTTGGATTAGCATTTTCTATTACTCTTGAGCATTCAGTTTGGGGGTTTTGTTGTACAAACCCTTGTGAGAAACTCAGTGGTGAAATATCCACTCACCTTGTTCCACAACTTGGTCTCGGGGATGAAAGATTCCTCCACACCATTCTAGTCTCAGTTCATCTCCATCCAGTGCTTCAGAAGGTAGCAGGTTGTAATGTTCTTTTGATTCCAGCAAGGGCACACCATTATCTAGAAGGAGGTTCGATCCAGATTATCCAGAGGGCCTGGGGCCATTCCAACACTTGGGTTTTGTTTGCAGGGGCACGATCATCAGTTTGAGTACTTTTATGGAGAGTTATCATCCTCAAATCATTATCTGTACATTGGGACGTCTTGGAGCCATAGGGGACGTCCTGTGATTCAGAAAATCTCAGATCTAGAGAGATTTGTTTGTGATTTGGTCATGAAACTTCTTCCATGAGATTCTCTTAGCCCGATCTACATTCTGGGAGCATTTCAAGCCATTTGGAGTCGTATTTCTACAGGGATGAGTTGCATTGGGGTTTCAACTATTCATGAGGGCACAACTCCCTTAGGAGAGCCATTAGTTGGAGGGGTTAAACTTGGATGTTGGGCCTGAAACTTCTGGAGGAGGTTCCCACTACCCTGATCTATTATTGGGCTGAGTTTGAGCTCATTTGAAGCATCTTTTCATCAGGGCCAAATTTCTTGAGGGTTTCAGTCTTCACTTGGAGCGTGGCACTCTTCAGCTAGAGGATTTGACACCCATATCTGCTGGGTATTGGTCTTCACTACTTCTTCAACCTTTGGAGGCTTATTTTGTATCAGCAGAGCATTTTGTAGTAGCTCATATCTATTGATTGTACAACCATCTAAGGTTTATGCCAGATCGACCATCTATTGTATTAGTTCTGCATAATAAAAAGGTCAGATCTTGTTTGTGCTTCCATATCTTGATTGTGTTATGATCTTCATGTGTTGGATGAATCTTGTATACACTTAATAACTCAATAAACACCTGCATAACAATAAATCAGTAGTAGTTAGTGATACCAAGCGAAAAATTTGGCTTGGGATCATTACAGTGGTATCAGAGCTTCGATCCTCCAAACCTATGGAGAGATCGGCGCATGCAGAGGTACAATGGAATTGTTATGGGTCAGAGGAAGAAAAACATCAGTGAAACAGAGGCATAAATGGAAGGGTCAGGGGATGACCATGAGCCTCAGGGATTGTCTCTCTTAGTAGCCAAATTTGGTAAGTTCCAGCAAAACATGAACCGCAAAGAAAGCACATTGGTCCAACAGTTGGATGAGTATCAGGAAACCAATAGAAGGGGACAAGCCAAAATCTCTGAAACCTTGAAGAAAGTTGATGAGAATCTACATAAAATGAACGAGAACCAAACTAGGATAACTAACCTTCTGATGCAAGTAAACCATTGAGGCAAGGATCCTGATACATATGGGAATAAGGAGGCTGGGGGTTCCGGTGGAACCCATGAGGAAGTCATATATAACCCAGAGAAAGCACTGGGATCTGAAGGAAGTCTGGGAGGTGGCACGTTCCATGGGCAGATGGGTAGTAGGGCCAATCATAGGCCATACATGCTAGTGTTCATAGATGAA
This sequence comes from Picea engelmannii, assembly GCA_009831015.1. Lineage (NCBI taxonomy): Eukaryota > Viridiplantae > Streptophyta > Pinopsida > Pinales > Pinaceae > Picea > Picea engelmannii. Next base: position 220,105 of record ML789814.1, read on the forward strand.
CAGCTAGGCCGACACTCAGGTAGTAGAGCTAACCCCAGACCATACATGCCCACATTCACAAATGAGCAAGGGAAACATGAACAGGTTGAAGACTTTGCGGAACAATTATCTAGGAGTACCAAGGAATACTATAGCTTGGATATGAGATTTCAAAGACAAATTTCCCTAGACTAGTATTGTCAACTTAGGTTCAGAAACCAGCTTAGGATGAACCATAGGGGCAACTTTGAGTTTGAGCGAAGGGCAGGGAAGATAGAGATTCCATACTTTGATGGTATGGCTAAGATGACAGCACAAGCATGGGTGCATAAGCTGGATACTTACCTGTAGCTTAACCCCATGAGAGAGATGGAGGCCATCAAGTTTTCCACTATGTACTTGGATGGCAAGGCCCACGACTGATGGTACCATGGGCTCACCACACTCAACCACAACCAGATTGTATCCTATACAGAATTCACTCAGAGGCTCATTGATAGATTTGATCAAGGAGATCGTGAGCTACATTTTCGAGAGCTCACCCAACTCAAGCAAACAGGTATGGCTGAAGAATACATTGATGAATTCCATAGGTTGGCAGTGATGGTGCAAGATATGTCTCCGACCAGACTCATGATGCTTTTCATAGAAGGGTTGATGGAACCCTTGAAGGGTTGGGTAAAGGCCTTCAAGCCTACTAACCTACAGGAGGCCATTTGGAAGACGAGGTATTTGGGTCCAGCTGCTAAACCAAAATTCATACCTATACCTCCTCTTAACAATGGTGGAAGAGATCAAAGGCCTCCAATAAACCATGGAGGACGTGACCCTAAGGGTTATGACAGGGGTTGTGGCAGAATAGATGATAACACCAGGAGAGAACTGAGAAGGAGGCAACTCTACTTCACATGCAAGGAACCATGGAATCCCTCACACAAGTGCATGGGATGTGGGTAGGTACATTACATTGAGGTCACCTCAGATAATGAAGAAGAAGATGAGATTGGACAGATACAGAACATGGAGGCAGAAACCACTGAGGCAGCAGAAGAAGAACAAATTATAGAACATGATAGTATGGACACCTTGGCATCTATCAGTGGAGTGCCCAAGTATAACACCTTCTGAACGAGGGGGGTCTTGCAGGGTCAGAGAGTCTCGGTCTTGATTGATGGAGGAGCTTCCCACAACTTCATTGATGCAACATTGCTGAATAGAAGACACATACCCATAGTAGAATTTGAAGGATTCAAAGTGGAGGTTACAAGAGGAGAGCACCATGCCTTGTGACAGATATATTCTAGGCCTAAAGATTACCTTGGGAAGGCATAAGTTGACACAAGACATCTATGTTATGGATCTACCAGATACCAACATCATCTTAGGAGTTCAGTGGCTCATCACATTAGGGCCTATCACTACCAACTACAAAACGATGGAAATGTCATTCACAGAAGAGGGTGGATGGAAGGTAGTTCTTCGGGGCATGACAGGGAATGTTGTAAAGGTAGTCACGACCAAGAAAATGGAATCCATCTTCCGGAGAGATGAAATAGTATATGCAGATGAATGCAGGGTTGTGACACGTGTGGATGAATAGGGAAAGGTTCATTACACTCCCGAAATCAAAGAAAATTCTTGACAAACACCACAAGGTGTTTGGGCCTATTCCTCCGGGGGTTCCACCGGATAGAGGATTTGAGCACATTATTGAGCTAGAGAAAGGAGCCAAACCAGTGATCACCACACCGTATGGACATCCCAAGAAGTACAAAGACGAGATAGAAAAGGCCATCAAGGAACTTCTGGACATGGGACACATCCTGCCCAGCAGTAGTCCTTTTGCTTCTTCAGTAATGTTGGTGAAAAAGAAGGATGGCACTATGGGGATGTGCATTGATTATAGGGCCTTGAATAAAAATACCATCAAAAACAGGTACCCAATACCAAGGATTGATGAGTTGTTGGATGAATTGCATGGGGTCTTCTACTTCACTAAGATTGACCTTCATTCTGGCTACCATCAAATCAAGATGAGGGAGGAAGACATCTCAAAAACAACTTTTAGATGTCACTACGGTCATTATGAGTTTCTGGTGATGCCCTTTGGGTTAACCAATTCCCCTGCTACATCCCAGTCATGTATGAACCATGTGTTCAACAAGAAGCTAAGGAAGCACCTCTTGGTATTCTTTGATGACTTGCTTATTTATAGCCAGACATGGGAGGAGCATCTTAGGCATTTGGACCAGATTTTGTCAATTATGGAGGAACAATCACTATATGATAAGGAGTCCAAATGTGAGTTTGGAATGATATAGGTCCTTTATCTAGGACACATTATCGGAGCAAAAGGGGTACAAGTGCATCAGGAGAAGATTGAAGCCATCATGGAATGGCCCACTCCTAAGACACTTACAGAGTTGAGAGGATTTCTGGGAATGTGCTCATACTACAGGAAGTTTGTCAAGGGATTCTCTCAATTATGTGCACCCTTGACCAATTTGACTAATAAGGGAGCATTCAAGTGGGACGAGGAGGCTCAAAAAACAATGGACAAGATGAAGAAGGTGATTAGTACGCGCCCAGTCTTAGCCCTTCCAGATTTTAGTCTTCCATTTACCTTGGAGTGTGATGCATATGGGGAGGGAATAGGGGCCATACTGATGCAAAAGAGGCACCCTCTTACCTATGAGAGCCGGAAACTTCGGGGTCCTGAGCTACTCTACAACATTTATGATAAATAAATGTTGGATATCATGCATGCACTAGCCAAATTTCGGAAATACTTGGTAGGTGCTCAGTTTGTTGTCAAGTCAGATCATAACAGTCTCAAATACTTATTGGAACAGAAGGACTTGAATGAGAGGAAAAAAAATGGGTAATAAGAATACAGGCCTATGACTTCGACATTGAGTTTGTCAAAGGAAAGAATAATGTGGTAGCAGATTCCTTATCCAGGAGACCATCCATCTTTGCCATAATAGGGATAATAGTTGATTGGAAAGACCAACTAGTGATGGAGTATGCAGAGGATCAGTTTGCATGCCAATTACTGGATGGAAAGATACAAGATGAATATTTCAAGGTTATTAATGACCTCATCTACTACAAAGACAACATATTCTTGGTTTTTGGGTCGACCTTCAAGGCCAAGGTATTACAGGCATGCCATGACTCACCATGGGTGGGACATCAGGGGCTCAGCAAGATGTACATGCAGGTGAGAGAAATATTCTCTTGGAAAGGGTTGAAGGAGGATGTGATTAGGCACGTCAAAGAGTGTGTGACGTGTCAGGAAAACAAGGACGAGCACACACACCCAGTAGAACTTTTGCAACCCTTGCCCATTCCAAAGCACAAATGGGAAAGCATATCTATGGATTTCATCACCGGGCTACCAAAGACACAAGGAGAAGAATGCATATTCATAGTGGTGGACATGTTAACGAAGTTTTCACACTTCTTTTCCATAGCTACTGACTTTAGTGCAACACAGGTGGCCGAACTATTTTTCAGGTAGATTTCCAGGTTGCACGACCTCCCCAAGACCATTGTCAGTGATCAGGATAGTAGGTTTATGAGTACTTTCTGTTAGGATTTATTTCGGTTGGTTGGTACAACCTTAACCCCTAGCACCAGCTATCACCGGTAGACAGATGAAAAGACAGAGATAGTCAACAAGTGGGTGGAAGGCTATCTCAAAAACTACGTGGTAGGGCAATAGAAGGCATGGGTCAGATGGTTTCATTTGGGAGAATATTGCTACAATACCACCCAACATATGTCTATTGGCATGTCTCCATTCATAGGTTTGTATAGCTATGATCCCTTGTCATTTATAGAGATTGCATTCAAAGACAATAGGGCACCAATAGTACAGGATTGGATACAGCAGAGCCAAGACATTATCAGGGAATTGAAGGATCATCTACAAAGGGCACAAAACCAGTAGAAGGTCCAAGCAGACAAGCATAGAGTTGACCAGACTTTTGAGGTTGGTGATTTAGTCTACTTGATATTGCAACCATACAGGTAGGCTTCCATTAAAATAAGTGGAGCAGAGAAACTGCAACCACGGTTCTTTGGACCCTACAGAGTCAGCAGGAGGATAGGGGTTGTAGCTTACGAGCTGGAGATTCCACAGGGTAGCAGAATTCACAACGTTTTTCATGTCTCGTGCCTTAATAAATCCCTCAGTCAACACATCAATCCTATTGAGATATTACCCCCCATGGATGAGGAGGGACAACTTGTCTTGATTCTGGAGGAGGTGCTAGAAATTTGGGAGAAGAAGCTCAGAAACCGAAGCATCAAGGAGTACCTGATCAGGTGGAAGGATTTACCCATTGAGGATGCCACTTGGGAGAAGGAACACGTATTAAGAGAAGCAGGTTTGGAATTTCTTGAGGACAAGCAATTTCAAGAAGGGGAGACTGTAATGTCCCCCACCTCTTAGAGAGGTGATGAGGAGACTCAGTGACCTGGACACCCCCACTAGGTCATAGTCTTACACTAAAGGGGGAAGTCAATGAAGATAAAGTTATATTTTTAAGTTGACTTAAGAAAGGAAAAAGGGGATTAAAGATAAAAGATAACTCAATAGAAGAATAAAATATTAACCCTAGGAGTTAACCTAACTCAATAGAGAATTATAAGGAAAAGGTATAAGTAAGAGGTTTGGGCACACCTATTAGTCATTCTGGTTTTGGATTAGCATTTGCTATTGCTCTTGAGCATTCAGTTTGGGGGTTTTGTTGTACAAACCCTTGTGAGAAACTCAGTGGTGAAATATCCACTCACCTTGTTCCACATCTTGGTCTCGGGGATGAAATATTCCTCCACACCATTCTAGTCTCAGTTCATCTCCATCCAGTGCTTCAGAAGGTAGCAGGCCATACTGTTCTTGTGATTCCAGCAAGGGCGCACCATTATCTAGAGGGAGGTTCGATCCATCTTATCCAGAGGGCCTAGGGCCATTTCGACACTTGGGTTTTGTTTGCAGGGGCACGATCATCAGTTTGAGTACTTTTCTAGAGAGTTATCATCCTCAAATCATTATCTACATATTGGGATGTCTTGGAGCCATAGGGGACATCTTGTGATTAAGAAAAACTCAGATCTAGAGAGATCTATTTGTGATTTGGTCCTGAAACTTCTTCCACGAGATTCTCTTAGCCCGATCTACATTCTGGGAGAGTTTCAAGCCATTTGGAGTCGTATTTCTATAGGGATGAGTTGCATTTGGGTTTCAACTATTCATGAGGGCGCACCTCCCTTAGGAGAGCCATCAGTTGGAGGGGTTAAACTTGGACGTTGGGCCTAAAACCTCTGGAGGAGGTTCCCACTTCCCTAATCTATTATTGGGCTGATTTTGAGCTCATTTGAAGCATCTTTCCATCAGGGCCAAATTTCTTAAGGGTTTCAGTCTTCACTTGGAGCGTGGCACTCTTCAGCTAGAGGGTTTGACACCCAGATCTGCTGGGTATTGGTCTTCACTGCTTCTTCATCCTTTGGAGGCTTCTTTTGTATCAACAAATCATTTTGTAGCAGCTCATATCTATTGATTGTACGACCATCTGATGTTTATGCTAGATCGGCCATCTATTGTATTGGTTCTACATAATAAAAAGGTCAAATCTTGTTTGTGCTTCCATATCTTGATTGTGTTATGATCTTCATGTGTTGGATGAATCTTGTATACACTTAATAACTCAATAAACACCTGCATAAAAATAAATTAGTAGTATTTAGTGATACCAAGAGAAAAATTTGGCTTGGGATCATTACATAAGTAGAGACTGAGGAGAAATTAAGAATTCCTTAATCTGTCCTTAGTGGAAAACATACAGATTTTAAACACAGCTAGAATAGGGTGCTCTAAATAACAAATCCTATTCGTCACCTTATGCTTTACAATTAGAATTTCAGAAATATACATAAATGTGTTGACCTACACAGAATAGATCTAGATAAACAATGATACACACATTTGCAGAGAGAATTGGAAAAAGAAGCAGAAGAAGAAGAGAAAGAATGGAAAGAAATCTCATTAACCGTTATAAATAATGAATAATTTACACATGATATACTCTGTATAACTCATTGAGTTCGACTTGAGGTGAACCAAATCACCATAGTGGTGGTTTAGAGTGATCTGGACACACACCAACAGTTACAGTAGTGAACTGCCACCTATTCTAGTCTCTCAGGAAGTTACGGGAGTGAACTGCCACCTAGTTGAGTTAACTAGTGAACTAGTCTGTAGTTAACTGACTGAACAGAAAGTAGTGAGGAGTTAACTCAAGGAATCAAGGATAATTTTCCACTTTGGTAATGAAACCAAGGCAAGGTCTAATTAGCATGGTGATGATCCCAATGCAACATCTAAACTCAACTCAACTAGTCAAACTGAAGTGTGAACTGAAAGAGAATATTTTCCAGGTGGAATATTCTCTCCTAAAATATAGGAGACTAGATAATGACTAATTATGACTAATGAAAAAATAAAAACCTTAGGAAAAATAAATCCTAGGTGTGTGTGAAGTAACTCCAACACCCCCCCTGAACATCAGTATGGTGAAAATAAAGATTGGGTCCCGACAACGAGGCCATGTTAGGTAACCAAGTACAAAAGATACACTGAAAATAAAGTGAGGAAAGAGGGAAAAACTCATGGGAAAAACCCACCCTCAAGGTACGATGTAGGTAAAAAAAATAACTAAAGTTGCTAGGCAACTGTGTCCTTCACTCCAAGACGACCTCGCAGAATATGAAATTTCTGCTCAGTGAAGGTCTTGGTGAAAATGTCTGTCGTCTGTTCTACCGAAGGACATAACTATAATTCGATGATCCCCTTGTGTACTAAGTCCTATATGTAGTGAATGTGGATCTCGATGTGCTTTGTCTGCTGCCTTTGAACTGGATCTCTGTAGAACTTCAAAGGACTCTAGTTATCACACCAGTTGACGATCAGCTGATGAAACTGAATGCTCGAATCAGTGATAAAATGTTGTAGCCACATAGCCTGAATGGTTATGTTAACTACCCCTCTATACTCTGCCTCGGTTGAAGATAGAGCAATGGCAGCTTTCTTCTTTCTCAACCAACAGATAGGCCCGAAACCAAGAATGAGTGAGTAACTAGATGTGGACTTGCGATCAATGCTATCGCCAGCCCAATCGAAATCAATAAAACCAATGAGATCTAATGTAGAGTTTGCTTCATAATGAATCCCAAAGGTGATGGTGCCCTGTACGTATCGAAGGATACACTTTGTAATTTTCCAATGTAGCTTATGCGGCTCTTGCATGAACCTGGAAACTGCGCCAAATGCATACGAGAGGTCTGGTCTGGAGTGTGTGAGATACAACAAGCTCCCCACTAGTTGTTTGTACAGCATGCTATCAACCAATGGAGTCTACCCGCCATCCTCAAGTTTGACTCTTGATAGGAAAGGAGTCGGAGCAGACTTGCAGTCTGTCATGTGAAATCTCTTAAGGAGATCTTGTGCATACTTGGCTTGAGACGGTTTGATGCCTGATGCATCCTGACTGATCTCAAGTCCAAGGAAGAAGTGTAGTGGACCCATGTCCATCATCAAAAACCTATTTATGAAGAATCCTCTTGACTGCAGCAATCGCTGAAGTTGAGGAACTGGTGATCAAAATATCATCGACATACAAAACTAAAAGTAGAAGTGAATCAACTGTCCTGAGCATGTATACATTCGGGTTTGATTTACAATGTACAAAGTTCAGTGACAACAGGTAGGAGTCCATATTGGCATAGCATGCCCTCAGAGCCTACTTGAGGCCATAAAGTGACTTCTTCAGTCGACAGACCAAAGATGAGTCCTGCATAAATCCTTGGGGCTACTCCATGTAGATCTCTTTAGAGAGATCACCATGAAGAAATGCATTCTTCACGTCCATCTGATGGACTTCCCATCCCTTGGCTGCTGCAATGGCAAGTGCCAATCGTATGGAATCCATCTTCGCTACTGGAGCAAAGGTCTCATCATAATCAATACCATGAACCTACTGAAAGCCTTTGGCGACAAGCCTGGCTTTGTATCTGCTAATTTGTCCATCCACTGCACTCTTGGTCCTGTAGACCCATTTGCATTTGAAAAGTTTCCTCTCAGAAGGAAGGGAAACTAGTTCCCAAGTGTTGGTTGTGGAGCCTGATTATCTTCCTGATTCAAAGGTCTTTTACTTTCATCCATGTTTATACCCCATGAAGTATTTACACCCCAGAAGTATGTACACTCTTCCATGTTGGGGAGTGTAGAGGGGGGGTACCCCCTCTGCGGGGTCTGGGTTCAAGTGGGCCCCCAGCGGGGGTTCGGGGGCGAAGTCCTCGAAGGAAAAATTGCCTTGTAAATGTATATTGTAATTTCATTGTAAATCTGGACCGTTCATTATAAGGTCGCAGATCTGACGATAGAAATTATGTTAGGGTTTTTTTCCCTAGAAGGCAACCCTCTTTTATGAGGGAAATGTATTGTGGCTATGGTTGATGGCGAATATTGTATTCTGAGATAGGATACTGTGAGAGAAACAAGAGGAAGTTACAACGAATTTGCTATAGGTTGTATCCCTTCATATGCTGGATAATAATAAAGGAAGGACCTGGAAATTTCTCTGGTGGACGTAGCCCACACTGGGTGAACCACGTAAATCTGTGTCTTCATTGTATTGTGTATCTTTTGTGTTTTGTTTCCGAATTTGTTTTATTTTATTGCTCCATGGTCCTGTTTTTTCTAACAACTGGTATTAGAGAGAAAGGTAACTCACAGGAAAAGAGGGTTCCTGGTTCGAGTGGGAGCAATGTCGGAAGATGGAAAGTTTAGGGTCAAGAAATTTAACAACCAAAACTACTAGTTATGGAAGATGCAGATGGAAGACTATTTATATCAGAAGGATCTATTCCTACCATTGGGTGGAATAGCAAAGAAGCCAACAGCTACGAAGGATGAATAATGGGAGATTCTTGACAGAAAGGCTCTAGGAACGATATAGCTGAGCCTGGCAGTGTCAGTGGATTTCAATATTTCCAAAGAAAAGACAATGAAGGGCTTGATGGACGCATTGGCCAAATTGTATGAAAAACCCTTGATGTCCAATAAGGTATTTCTAATGAAGATATTATTTAATATGAATATGTCGGAAGGTGGGTCTGTTGCAGATCATTTAAATGATTTTAATACAGTTACTAATCAACTAATTTCTGTAAAAGCGGACTTTGATGATGAGGTCAGGGCTCTTCTAATCTTGTGCTCATTGCCAGAAAGCTAGAATGGCTTGGTCATGGTTGTAAGTAACTCTGTCTCTGGTTCAAATACTTTAAAATTTGATGATGTTGTTGGTGTTATCCTTAGTGAGGAAATGCGATGGAAAATCACAGGTGAGACATCAGGAAATGCATTGAACATGGAGAACAGAGGAAGACAAAAGGATAAAGGAAAGGGTTTGGGGAACCGTGGGAATTCTAGGAAGGGTAGATCCAAATCCAGACTTGGAAATATAGAGTGCTGGAATTGTGGGAAGAAAGGACATCTGAAGAAAGACTGTAGAGCTCCAAAGAAGCAAAGTGATGGACAACAAGAGAGAAATCATGAAGCAAATGTAACAGGTGATGTGTTACAAGATGCTTTGATTCTTTCTGTAGATAATATTTCTGAGTCTTGGGTAGTAGATTCAGGGGATTCATTTCATGCCACACCCCATAGAAAACATTTTCTATATTATGTTCAAGGTGATTTTGGACAGGTTCATTTGGGTGATGATGCACCATGCAAAATTGTTGGAATGGGAAAGGTAAAAACAAAGCAACGCAATGGAAACCAATGGTTGTTGAAAGAGGTAAGACATGTTCCAGATTTAAGG
>ML789814.1:292958-306558 GCA_009831015.1 Picea engelmannii
AGTTGATTCTTCCATTGTTTGCTCGAAAAGGGGTTGAGATTTTGGGTAGAAGGTTAAAAGTTCAATCTTAAGGGTCATTTTCTGCGTATAAGTTTAGAGCCCTAGCTTATTAGTCCGTAGGGTAGAATACCCAACAACACCCACACACTGTAAATGTTTTTCCCTTTGGAAGTGTCGACCCCTACTGTAAAGAATTTGATCCTAGCACAAAGGAAATGCCCCTAAAACAAAGTCCAGTCTTCCAACATGCATCTCGATTCCCTTTTCTAGGGTAAACTCGCCCCTACAACAGATAAAAAAACCACCAAGTAAATACTCAGTCGCCTCTCTAAAACATAAGAAAATGTATGAAGATAAACTTGATCTTTGGAGATTAATCTATTATCAATAAAACCAATGAATAAATATGAAGTGATCTCTTCCCCGAACCAACTAGGGTGTATCGTTGCAACATCGAAAATAGTAACACAGAAGGGTTTCCAAAAACCCTAGTCTCTCTTCTCAAGATCTCTCCAAAATCATTTTCTCAAATGAGAGATTGCAATAATGAGGGGTGCCTCCTCATTTCCCCTACTTTATTTCTCCATTGAGTTATTTCCCACTCTCTTTACTTTTAATTTTATTTTTTAAGTCACTTTATGCTTGCACACTTTATAATTTTTAAGTGACTTCATTTTCCTAAGACCCATCTCCCCCCTTTTCCCTTTGTCCCTTTATAAAGTTATTTCCTAGGAAAAAGTGGAGTTCCCTAGGTAAGTTTTCAAACTTAGCCTACAGGAACCAAGTTAGGCTAGCAGGACCACTCCTTATGCCTCCTAGGCCAACGGGGACATTACATCACTATTATTTCTGAGCATTCATATGTTCTGAATATAAACTATTGTATGCACTGCATGTACCCAAAATACGTTCGTTAACTTGGAATCCATTAACATAGTTCTTTCCATTTCCTATATTGTCCCATTCTTTCTTTCAACAACTCCATTTTGTTAAGATTTCCTAGGTATGGAGAACTTCCCTTTTATGCCATGCTAATTGCAGAAGTCCATGAATTCCTTTGATGTAAATTATCCTCCATTATCTAATCTTAAAAACTTGATTTTCAAGTTTGTCTCAATTTCAACCATCTTTTTGTATGTCTTGAAGTTTTTGAATGCCCCGGACTTCTTAATTGGAAAGAAAACTACATTCATTCTTTTGTAGTCATCAACTAGTAGCATGAAATATTGTTCACATTTCAATCCCTTCATTCTTGTTGGTCCAACTAAGTCAGTATGTACAATCTCCATTGGTGTTTTGTGGGATACTCCACAAGTGGAAAATAAGGCGCTCTTTTTCTTTTTCAAAGAAATGAATCATTGGAAATAAGGGTTTTGACATGAAATTTGTCTTGGCATGTTTTCCCTGTAGACAATGCTTGCATAGAATGTTTTTTGGCTTAGAGATCTCAGGAATTTCTCTTACTGCTTCCTTTTTGTATATTTTGACAAGATTATCAAAATTATGTGACCCATTCTTCTGTGCCAGAGCCAAATTTCATCATCTTTTCCTAAGAAACATCTTTCCTTTCCTATTTCATTTAGAACATATATGTTGCTTGGAGTTCTTACAGTTGTAGCCACCAACTTTCATGATCCTTATTTCCTTATCTCGCACTTCTCTGGTTCAAAAAAACATCTGTGTCCTTGATCACACATTTGACTTTCACTTAGCGTATTGTGTTTCATATCCTCGACTAGTAAAACATTTTTTTCCGTGGCATCCTTAGTTCTGTGGTTGATTGTTCCCTTTCCAATAATTATGGTCGAGTTTTCATTTCCAAATGAAATTGATCCATCTCTTTCCTTATTCAATGTCAGAAATATGTCATTATCACCCGGCATATGCTTTGAGCATTCACTATCAACATACCATCTACGTTTCTTGTATTGATCTTGTAGAGCTAGGTTGCATTTTTCAATGTTGAATTTCTCTTGCTTCCTTATCCATATCCTGTGTGGTTCATTCTTATGACTGTTGATATTTTTATTTGGTTCCCTTGGAGGAATAGTGAGTCTGCAATATTTAGTCAAATGTCCAAAGTTGTTTCACTTGTAGCATTCCATCTCATCACTTAATGATCCAAATATGTTGTAGTTTATATTTTGTGCTTCATGAGATATTCTTGGACAATTGCTTCTTGTATAGCCTTAATCATTGCTTTTGTTCTTGTTATTGGCTCTACAATTTACTACTTTATGCCCAAAATTATTACATGAATAACATGAACCAAGAAAAATGGTTTGATACCTGGGAGTGAAATATCTTCATAATGGTGTTTCTCTTATGAACCCTTCTTCATCTATATCTGACTGTTGCTAATATTTATTTCTAAAATCTTCTAGGTGGTGCAGTGTCTTTGTAATCTTCCTCTTGAGTCTTCCTATCTTCTTATTTCTTAGAGGACCTTTGACGACTTCTGCATATCTTTTTTTTTTTCTTCTCGTTCTGTCATTCTGGAGCTTGAACCTTTTTCTGTCTGCATCTAATTGTATCCTAATCTATATCTATCATAGTAAGGTGTTTGACTATCAATGATATTATCCAATATCCCGGTGATTTTTTGTTGCATGTCCTTCTTCTGAAGATATTTTCTTAGAGTGACTATCTCTTCTTCTAACCCTTCAATAATCTTGTCCTTTTGATTTAACTTCCATATGAGTGCTTATTCAATAGTCTTTCCTTCTTCTACCTATATTTTTAGCTTCATGATCATTTTCTCGACCTATTTGGATTTTAAGTTATGATATTCTCCTCTCTTCTTTAGTTCTTCCTGGAGTGACTTGTTTGTCTTCTTTTCCATTTTAAAAACTTCTATCGCACTCATCAATTCTTCTCTGTAATCAACTCCTACCTCTTCATATTATTATTTGGAGCCTTATTCATCAAATTATTCTACTACCATGAATAATACTCTTTATGTATCACTGTCGCTGACTTCATCTTCGTCTGATGAGGAACTATCTTCCTTGGTGCAAAGTCTTTTCTTGAAAAAATTATTTTTGTTTCCTCTATTCTTTTTTATTTTCTTTTTCATTTTAGGGTCTTCTTCTTCATCATTTATTTTATTTTTCTTATAAGGAAATTTATTAGGAAAATTACCAGCACCATCACAATTAAAACAAATCAATGGAAGCATACCTTTGTATTTGTCAGTTCCCTTTTTTAGCCTTCTGACGAAGTTATCCACTTCTTCATCTTCCTCTGAATCATCATTGCAGCTACACTCTGTTGGGTATGTCTTATATTCTTTTCATGAGTAGTAGTGTATGAGCGTTGCATCGAGCATGTAGGGGGGGCAAAGCCGATGGTTTTCTATTTCTGGTTAACGAATTAAGGTTGTGGACTAATTCAGGTCATTGGGTTAGGGTTTTGGATGTCTTTGGATCCTATATGTATATTTTATTGTAAACAATGTATCACTATGAATGAATATAGAATATGCTGGTTTTCCCGGTTTGGGTTTCCAGGGGAAAAATCTCTATGTAATGTTTGTATTTTCCATTGTATCTTTTTTGTTCTTTTACTGAAAATCTGTTTGTAGTAAATATTGTACAAGGTTAGAATCTACATTTGATATTAGATCTTTTGTTTGCTTCAGGGGGACTCCCTTGTGGTCAAGGGTTTGGCTCGGGACTATGATAAGCCTTGTTACAGAGGGAGATCCATGGTATTGATTTTTTAGGTGAAAATAAATGGCAAGAAATTTGAAGATCGAGATTGAGAAGTTTAATGGGAAATGTTTTGAGCTGTGGAAGATCAATATGGAAGATATGTTGGTGGATAGAGATTAGTGGATCGTGGTAGATCTAGGTAATGCACCTACAAGAACTTCAGGATATGACTGGAAAAAGTTGGATCGGAAGGAAAAAAGCACAATCCGACTGTGTCTCTCAGATTCAATATTACTGAATGTGTTAGAGGAATCTATAGCCAAGGATTTATGGGATAAGTTGGGGAAGTTGTATCAGTCTAAGTCCCTAGTAAATAAACTATTCCTGAGAAAGAAGTTGTATAACTTGAGGATGAGAGATGGAGACTCAGTGGCAGATCATTTGAATGCCTTCAATACTGTGGTAAGTCAATTAGTATCTGTTGAGATTAAAATTTCAAATGAAGATAAATGTATCAGTTTATTGTGTTCTTTATCATACTCCTGGGATGGTTTGGTTGTGGCCATAGGTATTAATACAACTTCCTTGAAGTTTGAATAAGTGGTCTCACCGTTGTTGTCAGAGGAGATGAGACGAAAGAATATGGAAGGAAAAAGCACAGACGCATTATTTGCAAGAGGACATTTCTAGGAAAGTGTTACACATCAAAATTACTCATTGCAATGATGGCCTAGTGTCGTCGTTACCGAATGTCACAAGTGTCGCATTTCGCACACACGTGTCATAAATATCATACTGTCATATTGCCTATGTTGTTTCTTGGATAAAATTATCAAGAACAATTACAAGACACCTCAAAAGAATGGTTTTGAAGAGGAGAAGTCATTTGACAAAGAGTACAAGTCTTTTGCCACTGAGAAAACCACTAAAAAATCAATTTTGGAAGGCATCGCTCCCTATACACTGTCAGGGAGTGCCAACACTCTATGACCTCTTTTGGGGGAGTGTTACCACACTCTGTGCCCCATTCTGAGAGAGTGTTGGCCTTTTTTGAGCGAATCTTTGGATTGTTGAGAGAAATCAGAGAAGAATCCCTTCATATCTGGAGTTGGTTGGATTCGGATCTGAGGTCAAGGCTCGATATTAGGGAAGATCCATAACTAAAGGAGAAGAATCCTCAACTTATCCCAAGAATATCTTAAGTGGTTAGGCCTCTCCAAGCCTATATAAGGAGGCCTCTTCATGGTGAAAGGAGAGACATTGTGAAGCATCAAACTTATGATCTCATAAAGGAGATGTCATTGAAGCATCAACATTCTGTGTGGATTATTTGAGCAAGGGTCTGGACAAAGAGAGTTTGGTGAAGTTGTTGCACCTACATCCATGGTTGTAAGCATATCACTTTGTTTTGATTAATATAAATCTATGCTTAGCCAGTTTCCTTTAAAGTTTGTGTACGTTTCATGAACTTGTTTCTTTCATAGATCCATTATGAAGCTAATCATGGTAGAGTAGGAAGTATGTCTCGTTGTTGTTTCTCATTGTATTGCAGGACTTTCTAAAGAAATTGGAGTTCGATATGAGCCTGGATAGAGCAAGGAAAAACATCGGTAAAAAGGTATTTACTCTTCTTCCTTCTTCTTCTTTGGATAGTTTAGCTTCATGAAAAGGAAATTCAGTGTCTACAATATCACTTTTCTATCTTGGTCATAGGGGTCTAGTATCCAAGAGAGAATCCACTTGTCTACAAGGGGATTTCTCTGTAACAGAAATTGGTGACTCCACTGGGGAGGGACCTTGATTTTTGTTTCCTTTCCTAGGTATTGTTTTGGCCTTTACTCATTTTTTGACCTTCTCCATACCATGTATATGATTCTTAGATCTATTGATTGGCCCTTTATTTCATCCTATCCATTTGGATTGTCTTAGTTTTCTTGAGTTTTTGATTTTATGGGATTTTTTTTGAATTTTTAGTGGCCAGCGCCCCCTATCTCTTCTACTAGAGCACTAGCGCTCCCTGCATGTCTTACACAGAGAGTTGGAATGCCCTAGTGCCCTTTACACCAGAGCGCTACCCCTTTTCTTTGAAAAATATTCTAGGGTTTCATTCTCTGAGTTCATTTCTTGCTTTTGGCACTTTCTCAGGAGTCTTACAACCTTAGTACATCTTGGTATTGGCCTTCAACACTCTGTTTTCTGAGAATTGAACACCTTTTATTTGGATTTTTGATGTTTTTCCTTACCTTGAAGTCACTCTTTGTCTTTGATGATTTAGAGTCAACTTACTTTTTTCCTCTCACTTATCTGACTGAGTGAAAGCTTTTGTGAGGAAATTCAAAGGTCTATACACCATCCCATTTGATCTTTGAGGTCATCTTGTCCAATCCTTTTTCCTTCTTTTTGAGTTTTTGGTTTTCTTTTTGCAAGTTTTGTTATATTTGTTTTTCTTGTTTAAATCACGACGAGAGTGTGTTTTTGTTTGTGTGAAGGTTTCTTCTGATTGTCTAAATCTCATTGATCTTAAATCCTGAATGACATAGGGAGCTTTACATCAGATTGATTATCATTCACACATAAAGAAAAATGATACATTTTTATGATTGTTTTTGGATATTAGAACAACATTCTATGAAATTTTTAGCATTATACTAGATTTGATTGAGAAACTATTGATTGAGGATATTGCATCTTAGTGTTTGACAGTGAAAAGAACATTTTTCTCCTTCCTTTAAATAGGCATGCATTGAATGAAAAGACTTCTTATCATTTCTTATGCATTTTTTGGGAATTGATTCATAATACCATCAGTTTCATTTTCATACACCCTTGAGTAAAGAACAAATGCAAAATTAACGTTAATTAAAATTTATCTAGAACATTTTGTTTTTAGAATCTTCCACCAACATTAGACTAGGATTAGCACTTTGGATTAGGCTATGAGTAAAACTCTCCAAAGTATTCAAAACAAACATTAGCATATTGCAATAGGGAGAGAAAATCCAATTGTCATATAGGTTTTTTTGGATCCGCCTCTCACACAGGGGTTACACACGAGGTCATGTTCAAGAGAGTTATGGAGATTATCCCTCTGTGGTTCAACCATTCATAGTAGTCAGATCATATATTGGGGGTTCTTCTTAAGGTTCAAATTTTTTCATTTGGTCTCAGTGCTTCACGAATTCTGAATCCATTTGGGGTCCTCTAGAGTTCTACCGGTCCACTTGTCCTCAGTTCTCTCGAAGGATTTCAGACTTGTTATCTTGCCCATACATTCAGACTGCACTATCGACTATACCCGCCCAAGGGATGACTATGAGTTGGTGTCCTTAGTAGCCACAATCTTTAGGTTCTTACACAAGGTGACGGTGAAGGGAATTCTTATTGTACCTGGAACAGACGTTGGTCAAACTCACTCAGGCTCCTTGGAGGGTAAATCCACAATTACTATGTGGAAGCTTGCACCAAGGCATAATTCTGTTAAGCAGGTCGTCAGCGTAACTGTTCTGCCCGCTCATATCCTAGCCCCTTCTTGACTTGATCACGTGATGTTGTATTTCATCACCAACTAGTACGGTCATCGAGAGAAGGTTTTGTTTTCTTGGTTTTATTCCTATATTTTTAGTGTATGTTGTTTCTTTTCATTAGTCAGCCATAGATTTAATTTTTTCATTTGTTACTTAGCTCAAGCAACATCGACCTTCATCATTCACATAGGATGAAAGGGTTACCCACAGAAGATCTCAAGGGTTATCTGCCTTTTCTTCCTAACTCTTCAGAAGGCCCTCCTGAGGCTCATAACAAACTAGGCTCTGAGGTTGGAAGCACACACTCTCTAGAAAAGTTCTGAATTGTTTCTGATTCTTTGGAATCTTTTCGAATCAACCCAACTTTGAGTATTAGGCGAGAACCACATATGCTGCAGGTGAAATCATATGGAGAGGTTTTTGTTATTAAGGAAATTGAGGTATCCACCAAACCTCATGCAGGATCTGGAGTAGAGGATCCCTTTTTCCAAAGAGAATCATTTAGGACCCCGAATCATACTGTTGGAACCTCAGGTTTTGGTTCTGTCCCTTTGATAGTCTGTGATCTATACGGAAACCTAGGAGTGAGTCCCCATCAACCCATGACATCAAAAGTTCCCAAGACATCTGTTCGTTATATGGTACCTTTAAATCACTTTACTGGTATGACCAGTAATGTCATCATCGTTGTAGACCAATTGTTGATTGGATCTCACTCGAACCCTAGTATCTAGATGGCCCATTCTACTATGGTCCCGCATGTTTCTACAATCCCCACTGAAAATGTGACACCATCCTAGGCTCTGATTGGAACACCACTTAGACCAAATCCGTTAGTTCCACTTGGGTACAAAGCTTTGAATTGTTCCATGACCAACACTACCCAGGTTACACCTGGAGGTTCTATCCCTACACCTTTGTTTAGAGGAACCAGTCTTGGTGGCTCTAATCTAGCTGGAGCCTTCGATCATTCATTTTATGGTTTCTAGATCCCTCTAGGCACTCAACCTCACGCTGGGGGAAAACCTCCATTTGGGAGTCAATCTAAACTTGGGGGCGAATCTCAGACTGGAATCCCTAACCTGTCATATGGGAAGAATGTGACATTCAGGTTGCTAGCATTAAATATCTACGATCTTCTCTCATGTTCTTCAATCAAGTGGGCGATCCTTTTGGTCATAAAGGATTTTAACCCTTGCTTCTTCTGTTCCAAAAATTATTCTTCTTCCTTTCATCTGGATTGATCTCTATCAATCCAATATTTTCCTATTATCATGGTAAATGGGGTGTTGTCTTCAATAAATTTAATAATTTCAAAATCTTCTTTTGTCAAGGTTCCATTGACAGTCATAGGTATCCGAGCGAGCCTTACAAATAGGTTTACTATATTTCCTCTGAATAAACCTATTCCTCCCAATGAAGGAATCATAGAAGGTCTTCCTATAGCTTCCCAAGTCCTCTCTGTCATGACATTCACCTGTGTTTCCTCATCCAAAACATAGTCAATGTCGATGTCTCCTATTCTTGCTTCGATGCATTTCTTCTCTTTGAAGATCTCTGATAAGTTGACATGTCAGTGGTCATTCATGGTTTCTTTCATCTCTAACAATGATTTCTCTGATTATTTCTGAGGTTCATCCATAGGATTTGGATCTGCCTTAGGGTTTTCTTGATTCAGATTCATTCTTTCAAGCTTAGCAATCATTCTAGGGAAATCCAATACTTCATGGTCTAGAGATTTACAACAAAGACAAATAGGTCTTCCACCAGGACATTCCTTAGCAAGATGTCCTAGCCTTCTACAACTGTAACACGGGGTTAATCCTCTCTTCCTTTTAAATGACCCCCAGCTTCTTTTGTACTGCTCACTAGGATCATATGAGTTAACCTGTAACAATTTCTTTCTAGGATCCTGCATCCAATCGTTAGTCCAAACATTATTTCTTTACATAGGTATAATATATCTTTCACTATTCTTATTAGATCTACTCATATCAAATATTCTTTCATCTATTAATGACCATCTTTCAAACTAGGACAAACTCTATTAAACAGACCTAGATCCATATTCTAGAAACAAAAATTTCCACTTATCTTACTTCTACAGAGCACAAAGCTTTCAATTATTAAAATTTTTAACTATTCTTACCTTTCTCATAGCACAAAGCTTGCAGATATTACCTCTTTTAGTCAGAAATTTCCACTTTTACCTTTCTTAGAGAACAAAGCGTTCAGATCTTGCTTCTTTTCTCCAGATCCGACCTCTTTTCTGTAGATTGAGCTTCTTTCTTTCAGATCCGGCCTTCTCTCTTTAGCACAGAGTTTTACAAATCAAGTAGAATACTACACACTAGGGAAAATATCTACGCACAAAGCTTCCAGGTCAAATCTTCGAACCAGGCTTCTTCTTTCTTAGTTCCCAGCAATCACAGTTTCAAGTTCTGACAACAAAACCATTTGTTGGCACAGGGGCAGACCTAGGGTTCAACGCACCAAAAAATCCCTAACTATCGGCCCTTTTGGCAACACCTGCGAAGCAGATGAAGTCTCACCTGATGTAGAGGCAGGGGTGGTTGCGGGACTCAAGTGTCTGCAACCTTAGCTAGGACACAGATCTATGATTGTACTATTTAGTAAATCACTTAGCACCGCTAGTTCTTTAATATACAATCAATAACCACTTCGCTTACAACACAGAACTTCACAACATTCACACCAATCTACAGTATTCAAGCACTTAGCATATACAGATGGATCAGAATGAGCATATCAAGCATTGAGCATGAATATCTAGATCAGATCTAACATTCTCACAGATAATAAGCACCAAGCATGAATAGATCTATCTAGACACATCAGAGAACTTATCAAGTAACATATGAACATATTAAGAAAAAGCACAAAGCACATAACACAGTGTTTACATGGTTCACCCCCACCCTGGGGATACGTCCATCAACTCTTCTTCTTTATAGTATTTGGTCAATTGGTTACAAACACAGAGCCTCGAACCCTTACTCCACACAAGACAGAATATCTGTGCAGCAAGCTAGATCCTTCTTCCTTACATTACAACACTAATCTTTCTACAGTCTCTCACAGGGACTTGAACTCATCTCTGCCAGTCTTACGCATAATGCACTAAGCCTTGATTACATAGATTCAACCCTTGGCACTTAGCCTACATCACATAAATATATCATCCAATACTTCTCTATATGGCCTAGAAATCTATATAGACATACAAAATAGGCCTAAACATGGGTAAACCCATGGGATGACATCCTATTCCCGTTACATATTCCTAAAAACCCAAAAAGGGGCCCAAAAGGGGGATGAGATCCTGTGATCTCTGCTTCAACTTGCACTCCTCCTTCGATAGGTTGTCGAAGTCCCAAAATAGGTCAACATGACAAAGAAATTCCCAAAACTTGGTCAAGGGAGAATAGGCCCCCAACACTCACCTGTGACTCGTCCCGAGTCACTCAGGTCTGAGAAGTTCTGCCTTGAACGCCTCGAGCTTGGCTCGAGCTACTTCAACTTGCTGCTTTGTTGTGGCCTCTTATTCTAGGCATCGTTTTTCTATGAGGATGACCTGTTCTAGCTCTTCTCCTTAGCTCTCGACCTCTGTAAATAACAGACATGCCTTGTCTTACATAGGTTGAAGTAGTTGAGTGAATTACATCACTTTTCTTTGAATCATTTGGATATGATGTTGATATGTGCATTTTTCATGAGACCTCTTCATCCTTTCTACAACAGATAGGGCCTTTAGTTGTGCCTATAGTGTATTTGTGTTCTACTTCACTTTGTGGAGCTGCGATCCTATTCCTGTTACATATTCCTAAAAACCTAAAAAGGGGCCCAAAAGGGGGCTAAGATCCTGTGATCTCTGCTTCAACTTGCACTCCTCCTTCGACAGGTTGTCGAAGTCCCAAAATAGGTCAACATGACCAAGAAATTCCCAAAACTTGGTCAAGGGAAAATAGGCCCCCAACACTCACCTGTGGCTCGTCCCGAGTCACTCAGGTCTGAGAATTTCTGCCTCGAACGCCTCGAGCTTGGCTCGAGCTACTTCAACTTGCTGCTTTGTTGTGGCCTCTTATTCTAGGCATCGTTTTGCTGTGAGGATGACCTGTTCTAGCTCTTCTCCTTAGCTCTCGACCTCTGTAAATAGCAGACATGCCTTGTCTTGCATAGGTTGAAGTAGTTGAGTGAATTACATCACTTTTCTTTGAATCATATGGATATGATGTTGAGATGTGCATTTTTCATGAGACCTCTTCATCCTTTCTACAACATATAGGGCCTTTAGTTGTGCCTATAGTGTATTTGTGTTCTACTTCACTTCGTGGAGCTGCGACTTTAGTGTCTACAATTCTGGATTTTCAGTGAGATTTTCATAGGACTGGGCACTACGGTTACTGGGATTCTTTCACTCCAAGGCAAGAGATTTTAGTTTTTCAACTGTGCTATGGGAAGCTACTTCTCTTTGGTTCCTTATCTCCTGTGGGGTTTCAGGTACTCCGTGAAGCTCTAAGTTGGCAATGCGCTACTGTAGCTTCTATATTACCTCTTCTAGTTGTGCCACCTACTGTAGAACTTGTTCCTCAGTCTGTACTTTGACGACTGTCATAGAGAGAAGTTATTTGTTGACCCTTTCCTTAACTTCAAGTTGCTCTGCAAGCAACTGTTCCTTTTCTGTATGCAGTTGGGATTTCTCTTCATCGAACTGGACCTGGAGAGAAAGCGTCTCTTGCTCTGCAGTACTGCGATGATCTAGGAGGTATTTCTGTAGTTGCGCTAAATCCTGGGTAGCTTGTCTTGTCTCTTCTTGAGCTTGGCAAAGGTGAGTGTCAACTGTATCAATGATGTGGTGTAATTGAGCTGGCACATCATCTACTTCTGGTGTTTCTACTGATAGTGGCACAGTGGATACTGCACGGATGGAATGTACTGCCTGTTGCACTCCTTGGAGATCATCCTTAATCCGACTGAACACCTCCTCTTGCTTAGCTTCTTTTTTCTCTGCTATCTCTAGTGAAGCATCATTTAGTGCTATGACAATGAAGTCGAAGTCATCTGAGGTGAGGGTGGTCTCAAATTTGGTTCTATTTGCTTTCATTTTCTTCCTTGAAGAATGTTTCAGAGGGGAAACCTTCCTTTTCTTTGAGGGATCCTCCTCATATCAAGGCGGTGTAACCTCACCTTTATTCTGTTCCACTTCTATGCAATCTAGCTCTCTACCATATCCTCCTTCCTCTTTTGATATGGAAGCAGTCTTCATAGATGCGTTGTCTATATCGTGTACCTCTTTAGTATTCTTGATCTTGCTAGGTCTGGATGTATCCGACGCAGTTTTGGGGATGTCAACATCAGAAATCTCTACGGGGTCCACTGGAACAAGGAGGTCCACTAACCATTCGTTGGTAATCTACTCCAAGTCATCCTCAGTTAACTTGTAGTAAGATTGCAGTTGTTGTTTATGCTCATCAGTGTGTGTGATGATATGGATGAAATGGTGGTCTACGCTGAATTTCATCAAGGGTCTAAACCTGTGAAGTGTGTTCAGGTTGATGCGAGGCATGGCCTATATGGATATATTCAACTGGTTATAATACGTGTGGAAGATGACATTTGATTTCCACTACTTGTTCATGTTTTTGGAGTACCACAGTGTACTAAACTTTGCAGCCAAAGGTTCAAATAAATCAGTGTCTGGGAAGGTCGTTCCTTCTGGCATCTCCCATGTGATGAAAGCAATCAGGATAAGAAGCCAACTAAAGTGGAATTCATATCCTTGATCCTGTGCTTCCCTACAATCTAGTTCTAGTTGGTTTACAAGGTAATTCACCCAATTCATCTGTAGTCCCTCCTCGGACTTCCCTACGAGGTTGACTACGAATCTAGTTACTTGGGTTGGTCAGTTCTTGCGAACTAGCTTGCTTGCAATCAAGTGACAGGAAAAGTGCACTGTGTCGCTCTAGAAAGAGGCTGCGTTGTAGCCTCACATGCCCTTCTCTACATCGCCATAAGTATCCTTTATTCTTTGGGTGAGAGCGTGATCTATAGTCTTTCCAGGGTAGAAATACTGTGGGTTAGGGCCTTGCATGCCAAGCCTTTTAATCCAATTAATCAAATTTGGATCCACTGTGATGCGGTGGTTCAACCATAAGTATCCTCCATGATAGTAGGACAACAACAACTTGACGCACATGTTCACTTCTTGATGCTTCCTGAAGTGAGGAATCTTCATTACATTAAGCAGTGTGGACTGCGCAAGGTTCATGGTCCACTAATGGGGAATGATCTTTGAATTCTTTCCCTTGGATCTAGTCAGATACTTGTATGGGGATAGCATATTGTACACCTTCCTGTCGTCGAGGTTGAAGTCACTAAATGTTAAGTACCTATACCAGATCT
>ML789814.1:344584-396752 GCA_009831015.1 Picea engelmannii
AACCTGAGACTGGCCAGCGAAGGTGTATTTTTGCCCAGATCGAATTTTTTCTCAACCAAACATCCTGAAAATAGTTTCTAAAGATGCATATTGAATTTACACATCAAATTCAAGATCCGGATTTGATAAAAAGGATGTTTGAAAAGGTGCCAAAGTCATATTAGACACCTATTTTTGGGCACAAAATAAGTTGTTTTTTTGATTCTATCATGATCAAATCACATCTGCGAGCCTTGGAAGGCTATCTGCACATATCAGAGGATCTAAAAATGCTTTGTATCTGAAGCTGCTGTTGTATTGATACACGATCTAGAAAAGGTTTACAGAGACATGGCTGCAACCGGGAACACCCTCTGTTGGTGGCTTCACAGCCTGAGTTTTTATTATTGCTGTAGACTTATCTGTGGATTCTTTATGATTGCCCACACAATCCAGTTGATTTTTTTTTTTTGGTTTACTATAGTCCTTGATCCTGCTTCTATACCTTATGTAAATGCTAGTGGTGGTGCAGCTTGGTTTCCTCATTATGTTTCTGGAAGGCTGAAATATGCAATTGGTGAAAATCCTCATGTCTCTCCTAATCATGGAAGATAGTCATGGTGGATGTGTCTATTGACCTCATACTGAGAATTGGGAGCACTGTAAATAGAGAGAGGAGCTTCGTCTAGCAAGCCCTGAGGTCTTTGTACTCTTGCAGGTAATCAAGATTCATCAAGTTTTGATTTTTGGGTAAGTTTTTGTTTTCGGTGGTTTAGGCGAGCCTGTGTGTGATCATTAGCCACCGAAAAGGTTGAATGACTCCATGGCCCAATACTAAAGACACAAGGTCTACTAGGTTCTTGGAGACCTCACAAGGAGGTATCCATCCTAGTTGGAGCCAGATGTTAGCGATAAAAAACGCACTGACATTTTTGAAAGAACGATGCCTAATATTGTAGGGAAACTTTTGATAGATTCCTGGGATCCAAATGGAGATTTGAAAGCACCATTGGAAAGCTTAGGATTTATAGATGTCAATCGACTATTTAAGCATGAAAAACAGACTCTCCATGACTGAGAAATTTGATTTTGAAAAAATTTGTGCTTTCACCAGTGCAGAAGGCAGAATTATAACTAGTTAGCTGGTGAAAGTTGCGCCTTTCACCAACTAAAAAGCAGATTTCCGTGAGGACTGCCTCCTCTCCGTTAGAACTGTTCTACCTAAACTACATACCTAACATATTCGGGGGGAAGGGCTCTTTCTGGTCTTTCTCTGGGGAGAAAAATGGAAACAAGAACCGGTTTTACCGGTGAACTACGTGGGCATATGAGATGAGGTCATCCCTGAGAATCTGAGATGAAGCCCCCCTTTCGAATACAAGAATAGGTCTAATTCCTACTCCTACAATAGGTCTTTCGAATACAAGAAAAGGCTAGTTCCCGTGAGAACTGACCCTACTCCTTCTCCTTTCTCCATCTCCGTCTCCTTCTCCTTTCTCTGTCTCCATCTCCGCCTCCTTCTCCTTTCTCTGTCTCCATCTCCTTTCTCTGTCTCCTTTCTCCATCTCCTTCTCCTTTCTCCTGCTCCGTCTCCTTTATGCTTTTTCCTTCTCCGTCTCTAATCTCCATACCCTTGTCCTGGGCCTATTTCCTCTCTTAAACTCTCCCTTGTTCTTAACCCCTTACCCCTTCTCCTTGTTTTTTCCAGAACCTGTAAATGAATCCTTTGGGCTTAGCTTCGAATCTGAACACTGAAGCTCGAGCCTGGAACTCAAGCTTTCTCCTTTCTGTTTAGACGAACTACCTTGAGCTTGACCTTGAACTTCTATGAGGACTACCTCGGGTAAACTAGCTGGTGAAAGCCTGTCACGGCCAAAATAGCCAAATTTTCACCCAGATCAGGATTTTTTGGGTTTGAATGGTTTGAAATCTTCTTCAATAAGCTGGTTATGAATTATCAAATCAAAATCTGAAGGCTATTCTTGGAGATGAAAGTCAAAAGGGAAGTTTTTGACTAGATTTGGTCACTTTCAAAGGCAAAATGATAGAGATTTTTGGCACACATCATCAAATTCAAATTCCACTTTTAGAGGAACAGATCAAAGATCCTTGGAAGGCTAAGCTACACTTCATCAAATTTCAACCAATGTTTGAAGACCAAAAGATAGAGGTTGACCTCATCTTGAGGATCTCTCCTTATCTTTTGTAAATGAGTTTGACTTTCTATTTTTAGAATATCAGATCCATTGTTTTAGGATCTGAAAACTGATTGTAAAAGGTTATAAATTCCTAGCTTTTCTAAGAGTCAAGGGATTCAATTTTGGATACTTTTTGGCTATTGTACTAAGACACTTGTTTTTCAATACAGAATCAGTCTTCTTTTGTTGTTAATGACAGATTTCTTCATCTATTCCATGTTCTGTACTTTATTTCAGTTTAGCTCAACTATTAAGAAATGTCATCTTCTTATTTAGCTGATAAACTTGAACTAAAGGAATTCTTGCTGGCTTGGATGATCCTACACACTGCTGTACTTGATTATCTAGATCAGTTTTCTCCATACCTTTTGATATTACTCTGTTTGTTCATTGATTCCTAAAAGAACTATTTCATTCGATTGCATTGTGATTTATCTTCCCATTAGCTATTCTCAGTTATCCCATTGATCCACATTTTCATTATTCATGATTTCTTAAGTTACCAAGCATCCTTAGACTACAAACCTAAGGAGTTTCTTGGAGTGTTAACACATACAACACATATTTGATATGATCAAACCCTTGGTGTTGATTTCAAATCATTTTTTTGGTTTTTAAAACTATGCTAATACTATTTCTTGTGCAAATGTTTGGTCGACTTACCATAGATTTCATTAATTGTTTGAATGGCATAGTTTTTGACATATGCAATAGTGATTTGAATCACTATATGCACCCTCGGTTTTACTGTGGGAAATGACTATTTTGCATGGGCTGATCTAGCTCCACCACCCTCGAACACTCGGGCATTAATGCCTTCCCCCTATCCTGGTTTAACTCTGTTGTTTTCGGGTAAGCCTGTGAGCTATCGACCCTACGTATACCCTGTTCAAACCCTTTCCCATTCACCCATCTCACCATGTGCTTCTGTCTATGGAACCGGTGGTGCGCATAGAGCCAAATGGTAGCCAAACACTCCTGTTTTTCGACAATGTCCGTAAAGATTTGGAAAATGGTGGTTGACTGGTGTTCATCCAAAGGTTTGACGGTTTCAATCTTTCGGTTGCCCAACAATTCACCCTCACCTTCGATAGATGCAGTGCTAAGGTCAGAGACATACAACTAGACCTAAATGAAGAATTATTAAGCTCGGCTACAGGACTACCAACTACATGGCAAAGGTGTTTTAAAAACTCCCAAGTAGACGAGGTGTTGTGGCCACTCATGTTCACATCAAAGAAGATTGTTTCCTATTATAAAGGTATGCCTATCACTACCCTCAAACCTAGGTGGCACGATCTTTTAGCGATTGTTAAACAATTTGTGTCCTACGAAGGTTGGTATGACTTGGTATTTCTGTATCATCTCCAGTTATTGATGAATTTTATAGGCTACCCTCTGAATATGCCACATTACTTCTTGTGTAGTCCTTACAAGATGTCTAAAAGATTCAAGCGTGAGAAGGCTGATAGAAGCCTTTTTCATCATGTCTTGATCAAAGTTATTATCGTCCACCATTTGAGTCTTCATGGTGATAGTTGGGAAGCCTTCCAATCTAGGAATGGATTTGCCACTCTCGATTCTGTCCAAGTGAACAAGGTTGTGGTTACAGAAACTATGGTTGGGCCAATCGTTCCATTTCATATCCTTTTACCCCTTGTTAAACCCTCGGATTTCCCTGACATCGAGCTACCCGATACCATATCCTACCCGTGTACTAAAGACAAGACTGAGGCTGTAAAGAAGCCTGTGAGGAAGAAACGCAGAGGTGACAGTGTTGTCAATAGTAAGGGGAAGAAAAATGCTCGATGGATATCGAGATGTGCTAGGAACAAACCCAAGCCAAACATTGACCAGAATCCAATAGTGCTGAGCGAGGACTCAGACTCCAAAATTGAACGATTCTTAACTAAAGAGTACCCCTATTCCCATGGCCTATGCTCTATGGAACCCTATGAATATGTCTCTAACTTACCTCCGTGCCTCAAAAATGACCCAAACTACTCGGGAATCAAGCTGCACAAAGAAACCCTTGGTAACTTGAACAAACCCTCACCTGTAATGCTAAAGCCCAATCAACTACCATGCACCCAATGTAATTCCTAGCTTGAATTCTATTACATCGACGTTCCCCTGTTGAAATCAAGGATCAAATCATTAGAGAAACAGGTGACAGTCTTATCAAAGGAGAACGACGGGCTACAAGCCAACAAGAAGAAACAAAAAACCACCGGTTCGATTGTCTTCAGAAATGTTGAAGCAGCAACGACCTTTGTCAATTCAAAATTATCATGACCGAGCTATTTTCTTACTGTCCAGGTATGTGTTTCGATATTGATTTTGTTTTATGAGTTGGTTTGAACTAATGTAACCGATTGGAATTGTTTTCAATTAGGTTTGTTCATTTTGATAGATTCAAAACGACTCTATTATTTTCGTTTTACCAAAAATGATATCATTATCAATCATGTACAGAATATTTGTTTGCTAATCTCGGACACAGCTATGATTTGGTTAATCCGATTTTATTGTTCTCATATTAGTATAAACAATTCGTTTGTTTTCGATTCTATTTGGTTTTCTTTGGAAACGATTTTCTATGCTTGAATCAAGGTAGTCGATTGGGTTTGCTTTTGATTAAGCTCTTTTTGTTTTTAATATTCAAAACAATTCTGTTGACTTCGATTCACTAGGAACAATTCTGTTTCGTTTGAATAAGTATTTTCATTTGGGTCATGATTGCATTCAACCTTTATAAGAGATTGGTTTGCTAAAATCATATGGCTATGTTTTGATTGATACGATTTTGTATAACGATTGTGTCAGCCCCAAATTGTTTCGATTCGTTCCTGTTTGATTTAATTTGCAAACGATTGTTGCGTGCCTTGAATTAGCATAATTACTTGTATGAGTTGGATTGGTATCAAAGATAGATTTGATACTTCTCTGTTAGTTTTTATTTTGAAAAACGATTCTGTTAAGTTCAAATTGACATATTTTGTCTCTATTGAATTCGTATGAAAGACTTGGCTAAATTGATTATAGTCTTTTTTGAAATTGGTTCAAGAGAGGATTTCGTTGGTTCCCCAATTGTCAATCGATTCTGTCTGATCCCAATTGGAAATAACAAACGTTTGACATTTTTCATATATTCCTGTCACCATTCAGTTAAGAAACTACGATTTCGTTTGTTTCAATTCGCATACAAGTTTGGTTTGGTGTGGCATGAATGATTCGCTCTGTTTGGAATTAGTAATTAAAGATTTGGTTTAATAAGTCGAATATAATTCTGTTAAGTTTTGGATTGATTTTAAAATGATTCTGTGTTCAAATTAGACCAGCTACAGGATCGCAAGATTCTGTAGCTAGTCTTAAATTTAGATTTTTGTTAATTTTATCAATAAAATATCCTCTTAACTTGTCTATTCTTGTCCACTTTCAGGTGCATACGAATTTCAATGATCAATTGGGCATGCCATGGAAATTTAGGAGATACTTTAGATATAGTTTTATTTTAGGTTGTTAGCTTGAGTCAGAAATAGAGACTTGGGATATTATCCCCAGATTTTTTGTAAACTGTTTTGATAATTCCCACAGGGATGTTTTACCCTGTGATCTTTATAAACTCATTTGTTTTTTGTAATAGACTCATCATCATCATTGTTGGGAGAACCAGACTATGGATTTATAATAATACAGAATGGGATGAAAGTTGATGTCTTGTAACAACTTTAGCTTTCAATATATCCAACTTTTATTTCAAGTTTTCTTCATATCACTTTGTAATTAATTATCGACTACTTTAGCTATCGTAATTCATTACAGGTTGATGTGACTGGGTTTATGTGTTGTCCATATCTGATCTCTCTTATTTTAAAGTACAATAAATTTTTTTTTTCAATTTAATGAATTAAAGGTTTATCTTCTTCGTTAAATGAATTATGTTATACAAATCTTTGCAAACAACTTTATCTAAATGTGATGATTTGTAAATCATAAGATTGTTGTAATTTTTTATGTCTTATTTGTTCTATCATTTATATTTGAAGAGAACAACTGCTTCCCGTTTACGAGAAGCTTGTGGAGAATCTGGTGTGGGTTTCCTCCCATCGAACAACTAAATCATCTATTGCATACAGGACAAACCTGAAGCGTTACTTCAGGTCAGTTTGCTATTTGTTATTTGATAGTTAATTTATTAGTGTCATTTAAGTAATTTTATATATATATATATATAGTTCAGATTTATAGTTAGAGTTATTATTTTAGTTGTTTATCTTAGTTAGTTTTTATTTAATTTCTTTCTCATAAAATTATAAAAGATCAAAAACAATAGTTTTATTGTCTTAGGACAGTTTACAAATGATTTTTGCAGGTTTTCATTCAAATCTGTAATATGTAAATATTGTATATTTGTAATTGGATCTAATTTTGTTGATAATTGAATATTTAATTTTATAGGATGATTATTGTATAGTATAGATAGTAGACTGTATATATATATATATATATATATATATACAAATATTTTAGATTTGTTTATTAGTTTGCTTTAATTATTGTTTTCATTTAGATTAGTTCCTTAGTGTAGTTTTCTTTTTTTTTCCTAGGACTTAAATCGGCCAACGGAGCCGCTAAACCCGTCAGGGTGGATCATCCCAAATGGATTGGGTTATTTAGACAACCCCGGATCAGATCCACTCTTCCAATTGGTGAGTGTTCAATTTCGTCCATCAACAAATGGCGCTAGAAGGAGGGCCTGAAATTTATTAATGGCACGAGGCAGTCGTAAGACTCCTCCACCACCTAATCTCTCACCTATAGTGACAAGAAGTCATTCGAACGACAACATTCCCCCTCAAACAATAACCACATCAAACAACGATCCACGGATCACAGTCGAACCAGCACCCCAAATCCTACAAGTGGTGACATACAAGAGATTGTCCGCCAATCTCTCATAAGAACACATAGTGCCTTAGCCCATTTAAGGAAACCAAATCGGCCTTTGTACCAACCTTTAGATTTCTCTGATATCAGAGAACAAATCGGAGGCACTAACCTCACTGTGAACCCTACAGATCCAATCCTCACTCCTACTACAAGGGGATCTGGAATACCACCCTCACCACCTCCATCAGCTCCTTCTTCTTTGGGAGAAGACTCTTCTGATGAAGGAAGTTCCCCTTCTCAGCCTTCCACATCGACTACACCAATGGCCAACCAGAAAAATCTTGCTAGACCTTGGCTTGACCAGGATGCAGTAGCCATACCTGGGGCTCAACATCCCTTACCCAAACATCCGGAGAAGTGGCTTCCCAAGTTTGACCCTAACTCTAAACAGATCGCAGAAGATCACATTAAAAAGTTTATGTTAGCCATTAGAATCCACAATGTCGAGCACGAAGACGTAGTCTATAGGTTGTTCCCCTATACTTTCGAGGGTAATGCATCTACATGGTACTTTTCCTAGAAACCCCATACCATCGTGTCTTGGGAAAGGTTTGAATCCTACTTTTTGGAAAAATTCAGAGATGATTAAACCTCGGAAGTCCTAGTCATAGAGATTTCTAGATTAAGAATGAACCCAAAAGAGAAAATTAAAGACTTTAATCAAAGATTCTTAACACTTAAGAACCGAATCCCTATGGATTCCATGCCTACTGAGAATCTTATCATAGCATACTATACTAAAGCCTTGCATCAAACTATAGGCATTTGGGTTAAACGATCTAAGAAAGCCACGTTGTTAGAGGCCTTCGAGGAGGCCAACCAGATTGAAAAAGACATCCTTAGTTTAAAAGACACTACTAGCAACTAAACAGAAACTAGTTCTTCTTCCAAAAAGAAGATCGAAATCCTCCCTAGACCTACTCAAAGTAAAACACAACCTGAAAGCTCTGATTTAGAAAACTTAACTAAAGTCGTTCAAAAACTGTCAAATCAAGTCATAGATTTGAAGAGGATGACTGAAGAAGCTTATTTTAGCAAAGGGCCTTACAAACCCCCATTCAGGAAGCCTTTTCCCACCAACCGACCTAATCCTACTATAGAGGGCCTTAATCTTGAAAGTCTGCAATACGCCCTTCAAACAATTCTAGAAGTCTAGGATAACTTGATGCCTCTTGAGATTCCTGAGGAGGTAGTTGAACAAGAGACATTTCAAGAAGAAGAGTCTTCTCCGAACATTTTTGGACACTTCTCGGATAGTATATTTCAAGCTAACTTCAAGACAGTACATCCCTACAATACGAGGAGTAAGACAAAAAACAAACCTTCTTCCGAAAACACTACGACTTTGCCCCCAAAGCAATCTAAACTAGCTGAGACTAAACAGAGTCATGTAAACCCCAACTTAGATTATGATTTAGTTGAAGATCTTAAAAATTTAAGGGCTAACATTTCTGTTTATGAGTTTTTAAAATTTCCATTTCTTCTACAAAAAATGTTACAGAACATCGCGGAGAATAGCAAAAATGGTAATTCAAACAAGGTTGTTCAAAACAAATTTCCTTAGAAGAATTCCACTAAGAATAATCCCGATCCTCATGATAAAGGAAGCCTTCCTGTAAATAATGTAAATAATGTAGATAAAGTAGCTTTAGAAACTGCGAGTAAAAAACCACAAGCTACCACCCTTAGCATTCACAGGAATGTACCTCCATTTTTGTTAACTTTAGAAATCTTTAATAGAAACATGCACAATTGTATGGTAGACTCAGGAGCTTCTTCTAATGTGATGCCATGGTTTGTATGTCAGAAGATTAATGCTGAGGTTGAACCATCCACTTTAAAGATCATCCAACTTGATCGAACCAGTGTTAAAGTTATAGGCGAATTAAGGAATGTGCTGATAAGATTATCGTCTAACCCCAAAGTTCATCAAGTTATTGATATTAATGTTGTGGATATTCCAGAAGTGTATGGTCTATTTTTAAGCAGGGACTGGTCAGAGCAGCTACATGGCTATTTCATGACAGATTGGTCTCACCTGTGGCTTCCAGAGAACGGCAAGCCCAACAAAATCAAGGTAAATCATGAACGCTACCTTAAGTTAACGGTCACAGATTTGAATGATCCCAACAAACCATTTACACCTTCTGCTGATTCACCCGAAATTCAAGGGATGGATACCTTTTTCGGCAATTTCATGGCCGAAAATTCAGCTATCACCAATCCAGAACAACAGTCTGAGATTGTAGCATATGTGCAGCCAACAGCTTCTACACAATGGTCTCATGCACCCTATAAAAATCAAATTTGGTCTCTTTATTTTGACGGGTCAAAGTCCAAAGAAGGAGTTGGTGCAGGCTGCGTTATTATCAATCCGGTAGGTAACAAAACCCTGATTGCATGTAGGTTAGAATTTGAATGTACTAATAACACAACAAAATATGAGGCTTTACTGCTGGGTCTCAGAAAAGCTTTAGATATGAACATTCAAAACTTGTCTGTCTTTGGCGATTCTGAAATCGTGGTTAGACAGGTAAGAGATTCTATCCACTGTCTGTCTCCACATCTTAAAATCTACCAATCCGAGGTATGGAATTTAATGAATAAATTTTCTTCTTTCAATATAAATTCTATTCCCAGATTGAATAATGTTGAAGCCGATCTATTGGCTAACGTAGCTTCTAAACTCTTTCCTGCAGAAAGCTTGTCCCCAGACGCATTCTCCGTCGAACTGTTATTCAGGCCATCCGTTCCCGACAACATCACGAATTGGATAGTCTTCAATGACGATCAACAGATTATTAGCTTCCTGCATATGGAAGAAACTTTTCAAGGCGCGGTGACAGACGAATGCACTCACGACGAAAATTTGCGCGATTTCATGGTAATACCAGATCCAAGAACTCCTGAATCTTCATCAGACATGGTAAATTCAATCCCTAAGTCTGTAGTTAGATTAGAGAAATTTTACGGTCTTCAAGATAAATTCAAAAAATCGATCAACTGTAAAACCAATAGTTCCTCGTTATCATATGAAAAAGTGAACTTAGGAACTAATGACAATCCGCAGTGCATAAATTTAGGGGTGGGGTGTTCTGAACAAGAAAAAGCTGCATTTGTTAAATTGTTTAAATAATTTAAAGATGTCTTTGCATGGATGTATGATGACCTTAAAACTTTCGACCCTAACATCATACAACACGTCATTCCTATGAAACCCCAGACCTTGCCCTTTCAACAAAAATTAATAAAAATGCACCCTAAGCTCGAACCGACCGTAAAAAAAGAATTGAATAAACTGCTAAATGCTAAGATAATTTTCCCAGTTAGGCACACTCAATGTGTTTCTAACCTTGTCCCTATCCAGAAGAAAAGTGGGGAAATTCGACTATGCATCGATTTCCAAAACCTTAATAGAGCGTCTGATAAAGACAACTATCCTGTCCCACCCATGGAATAGATCCTACAACAGGTATCTGGTTCTGAAAGACTATCCTTATTGGATGGTTTTTTTGGGTACAACCAAGTCTTTATGTCTCCTCCAGACCAACTTAAAACTACCTTCCGCACCCCATGGGGCACCTACGCTTATCGAAAAATGCCCTTTGGATTGATTAATGTCGATGCCACTTTCCAGAGAGCGATGGATAACTTTTCGAGGCTTAATCAATCAATCCGTCATAGTTTACTTAGATGATGTTACTGTATTTTCAAAAAACAAAACTGATCATCTAGCTCATTTAAGAGCCGTCCTACAGCGATGTCGTAAATATGGCATTTCCTTGAATCCTAAAAAATCTATCTTCGCAGTAGAACAAGGTAAACTCTTAGGATTTATTGTGTCAAGCAAAGGGATGATTATCGACCTCGAAAGGACTCAAGTCATCTCGAAACTTCCCCCTCCTACGTCCAAAAAGTCTATGCAGTCTTTCTTAGGCCAGATAAACTTTGTGAGGAGATTCATCCCCAGTTACTCCGAAATGGTCAAACCTTTACATAATTTAATTAAGAAAGATGCACAATATCATTGGGGACCCTTAGAAGATCAAGCTTTTAATGCAATAAAAAAGGCCATAATAGATGCTCCTTCTCTCATGAGCCCCGACTTTTTGCAAGATTTCACACTCTACACATTTGCTTCTGACCGTTCCTACACGGCAGTCCTAACTCAAAAGAACGCTGAAAACAATGAAGTACCCATTGCCTTTATGAGCTCTGCTCTCAAAGGCGCTGAACTTAATTACCCAATGGTATATTAGTAAGCCTAAGCTATTTTCAAAGTAGTCAATCATTTTTGGTCTTATCTTTTGAAGTCTAGGACGAAAGTTATTGTCCCTTATCCAGCCGTCAGGAACCTGTTAGTGCAGAAAGAAATAGGTAAAAAAAGGGCGAACTAGGTTACCTCTTTGCAGGAGTACGACATATAAATTACCCCAGCTCAGATAGTGAGAGGCCAAGGGTTATGCAAGTTATTTGTTGATTCAGCAGCAGGACAGTAAGAAGAAAACGATAGGTCAAACCTAGGACAGCATGGTCAAAATGCAATCTGCTGTGCACAAAACTCTATCAGTCCGTGGTATGACGATATAAAATTTTGTCTTGAACATGGGTCAGCTCCCTTTCACTTGGATCCCACTAAAAGAAGAGTGTTAAGATTAAAGTCTACCTCCTTTCATTTGGTTAATGGTATTCTGTTTCGTAAAAATTTTGATGGCGTACTGATGCGCTGTCTTGAGAAAGATGAAGCAGAAAAAGTCTTACTAGAGTTGCATGCAGGAGAAGCTGGTGGACATTTTGGTGGTGACACCATTACCCATAAATTTTTGAGAGCTGGTTATTATTGGCCCACACTTTTTAGAGACGCCCATGTCTTATGTCGCAAGTGTATTATTTGTCAAAAAGCGTTAGGGTGGTTACAGAAACCAGCCTTTCCTTTGTAGCCTGTCTCAGTAGACTCTCCTTTTCAGTAGTGGGGCCTTGATATCATAGGTCCAATCAATATTCCATCCTCACAGCAACATAAGTTTATCATAACAACCACAGATTACTTCACCAGGTGGTTTGAAGTTGCCGCATTAAGAACTGTGAATACCAGTCAGGTAATTGCCTTTTTAAATTTGAATATTATCACTTGTTTTGGTATCCCTGACTGTTTAGTATTCGATAACGCTTCTTATTTTTCCTCTCTTGAGATGAGAGAGTTCGCTTTAGAAAAAAGAATTAAATTGAAGTATTATGCTAGCTATTACCCCCAAGGCAATGGATTGACAGAATCAACAAATAATAATTTGATTAAAATTATCAAGAGAACGATATTTGAGAATCACAAAAATTGGCATAACACACTGTTAAACGCAATTTGGGCTAATAGGGTAACACCAAAAACTATTGTGGGTAATTCTCCCTTTTTTCTCGTTTATGGCAGAGAAGCAATTCTACCACCACACATTCTTCTTCCCTCACTACAGCTATCGCAAAAAATACAAGAAGAAGACTGTCCCCCTTTGGAAAATCGAATTAACGCTTTAATGAAGCTAGAAGAGGTAAGAGCCCAAGCTAAACGTAAGTTAGATCAGCATCAACTAGTGGTCAAAAGTTGGTTCGATTCTAACTCTGCCTCTGATAGGAACTTCGAAGTAGGTGGCCTTGTCTTGAAATGGGACAAACCGCATGAGGGAAAGGGAGAGCACACGAAATTTCAAAACTTATGGCTTGGACCATTTTTAATTGCTGAGAAATTGGGTCCCAGCTCTTTTCAATTGCAGAATCTAGAAGGGCAGTCTGATACCTATCCGGTGAATGGCCAAGCTCTGAAAAGATATTTCACTTGATGACAACCCTTTGTATACTATGTACATATTTTTATTTTGTTTTCTTTTCTTTTACTGTTTTAGATTTGAATCTTTTCTTTTGTGCTTATCAATTTTGTTTTTGGAAATACACATACCTGAATTTTTGAACTATTCAGACAAAGAAAACAGAAAATTCTTTCACAGAAACGACTGCTGAAAAAATTGTCTAAACTTCAATTATATACTTCTGAAATTTACATCTTTGTTGGCAAAAAATTGTGTTTGAAAGAAGTTAATTGATTTCGATCTGTGAGTAAAGCCTGTCGCGATCATCTATTATCTTCTTACGTTGTCCCTGTTCCTTAAGGGAATGACTCAGAAGATGTCTCCCTGCCTTAGAAGGTTGGTTTCGTAAACAAACCATCTATGGATCTTAATGAAGGACAGTTCTAAAAAATTCTGTTGACGTCTGTAAAAAATATGTTAAAATATCATAATTTTCAGTGTCACCCCGCTCAACTATATATCTTTAAAAAAAATAAAAATAAAAAAATAAATCATTAAAAGAGATGTGGGAAGTTCTTGTAAACCCATCAGGATGCTGAACAGGTCTGCTGGCAGTGGGTAAATGCATGCATGACGCCAAGACAACTTCGTCGGGGTACTGAACAGGCCCGCTGGCAGCGAAGCAATGTCAGGTATATGAAAATTTGCAAATATGAAACCTCTGACCCTAAAATGTCCTTTATTCTAATCTGGAACTTCTTGGTAGGATACAGATATCAGAGTGGGTTAAATGGAAACCCTGTCGAGGCTATGGATGCCTGATGGCAGCAGTGGCTCTGTCAACAGTATTGGATATTTTATCTTTAATATCATGGCTCACTTATCTTAAGAATGTTATCAGTTTTCATCCTTTAAACACTGCTGGAATATTTGATCATTGATGATGTTCAAACAATTTTCTGGTTATTTCTGTTGGAATTATTCTTGTTATCCTAATTTGAATTTTTTCTTTTGGTAGAGATAACTTCTTCTACCAGTGTGTCGCCATTGTTGGAAGCCAATTTTCTTTTTTATACTGTCCTTATAAGCTGCCTACACCAGTGTTTTGCAACCCTTGATTTTCATCGCAATCGTTGGAATAAAACAACACTATTATCTTGCGCATTTGTACACCTACCTTTGTTTTCGTTTTCACGACTGTAAGCGTGAAAAATTTGATTTCGAAGTCACATTAAAATCGTCACTGGATTTTTTTGGTTACTCTTGWCTATGTGTTCATCGCATTTCCAATTTAATTATAGTTGGACAGTTGGCAAGATACCAAGATCTTTACTCATTTGGCATTCATTAATTGTTAATATGATTTCATTTTTATTGTGATGATATTATGATGAATGAATCCTTAATACATTGGTGGCTTGATGTTCTATAGTCTTTCATTGATTTCCTTGACACATTGGTTTCATGAAAACACATTGATGTTGTGGTTAGACCCTTGGTGTAATCATTTCATACAACACATATTTGATATGATATAACCCTTGGTGTTGATTTCGAATCATTGTTTTGGTTTTTAAAACTATGCTAATACTATTGCTTGCACAAATGTTTGGTCAACTTACCATAGATTTCATTAATTGTTTGAATGGCATAGTTTTTGACATATGCAATAGTGATTTGAATCGCTATATGCGTCGTCGGTTGTACTGTGGTAAATGACTGTTTTGCATGGGATGATCTAGCTCCACCACCCTCACACACTTGGGCATTAATGCCTTCCCCCTATCTCGGGTTAACTCTGTTGTTTTCGGGTAATCGGCCTGTGAGCTATCGACCCTGTGTATACCCTGTTCAAACCCTTGCCCATTCACCCAGATCACCTTGTGCTTCTATCTATGGCACCGGTGGTGCGCATAGAGCCAAATGGTAGCCAAACACTCCTGCTATTCGACAATGTCTATAAATATTTGGAAAATGGTGGCTGGCTGGTGTTCATCTAAAGGTTCGAGGGTTTCAACCTTTCGGTTGCCCAACAATTCATCCTCACCTTCGACTGATGCAGGGCTAAGGTCAGAGACATACAGATTGAGCTAAATGAAGAATTCTTAAGCTCGGCTATAGGACTACCAGCTACAGGGCAAAGGTGGTTTAAAAACTCCAAAGTAGACGAGGTGTCATGGCCACTCCTGTTCACATCAAAGAAGATTGTTCCCTGTGATAAATGTATGCCTATCACTACCCTCAAACCCAGGTGGCACGATATTTTAGCGATTGTTAAATAGTTTGTGACCTGCGAAGGTCGGTATGGCTTGGTATTTCTGTATCATCTCCAGTTATTGATGAATTTTATAGGCTACCATTTGAATATGCCACATTACTTCTTGCATAGTCTTTACAAGATGTCTAAAAGATTCAAGCATGAGAAGGCTGATAGCAGCCTTTTTCATCATGGCTTGATCAAAGTTATTATCGTCCACCATTTGAGTCTTCATGGTGATATTTGGCAAGCCTTCCTATCTAGGAATGGCTTTGCCACTCCCGAGTCTGTCCAAGTGAACAAGGTTGTGGTTACAGAAACTATGGTTGGGCCAGCCGTGCCATTTCATATCCTTTTACCCCTTGTCAAACCCTCGAATTGCCTTGACATCGACCTACCCGATACCATAGACAACCCATGTACTAAAGACAAGATTGAGGCTATAAAGAAGCCTGTGAGGAATAAAGGCAGAGATGACACTGTTGTCAATAGTAAGGGGAAGAAAAACGCTCGATGGATATCGAGATGTGCTAGGAACAAACCCAAGACAAACATTGACCAGAAGCCAATAATGTTGAGCGAGGAATCAGACTCCAAAATTGAACGATTCTTAACTGAAGAGTACCCCTATTCCCATGGCCTATGCTCTACGAAACCCTATGACTATGTCTCTAACTTACCTCCGTGCCTCAAAAACGACCCAAACTACCCGGGAATCAAGCTGCACAAAGAAACCCTTGGTAACTTGAACAAACCCTCGCCTGTAATGCTGAAGCCCAATCAAATACCATGCACCCAATGTAATTCCTGGCTTGAATGCTATTACACCGATGTTCCCCTGTTGCAATCAAGGATCAAATCGTTAGAGGAATGGGTGACAGTCCTGTCAAAGGAGAACAATAGGCTACAAGCCAACAAGAAGAAACAAAAAACCATCGGTTCGATTGTCTTCAGAAATGTCGAAGCAGCAATAGCCTTTGTCAATTCAAAATTATCATGACCAAGCTATTTTCTTACTGTCCAGGTATGTGTTTCGATATTGATTTTGTTTTATGAATTGGTTTGAACTAATGTAACTGATTGGAATTGTTTTCAATTAGCTCTATTCATTTTGATAGATTCAAAAGGACTCTGTTATTTTCGTTTTACCAAAAATGATATCGTTATCAATCATGTACAGAAGATTTGTTTTCTAATCTCGGACACATCTATGATTTGGTTAATCCGATTTTATTGTTCTCATATTAGTATAAACGATTCGTTTCTTTCCGATTCTATTTGGTTTGCTTTGGAAACGATTTTCTATGCTTGAATCAAGGTAGTCTATTGGGTTTGCTTTCGATTAAGCTCTGTTTGTTTTTAATATTCAAAAAAATTTTGTTGACTTCGATTCACCAGGAACGATTCTGTTTCGTTTGAATAAGTATTTTCATTTGGGTCATGACTGCATTCAACCTGTATAAGAGATTGGTTTGCTAAAATCATATGGCTATGTTTTGATTGATACGATTTTTCATAACAATTGTGTCAGCCCCAAATTGTTTCGATTCATTCCCATTTGATTTAATTTGCAAACGATTGATGTGTGCCTTGAATTAGCATAATTACTTGTATGAGTTGAATTGGTATCAAAGATATATTTGATACTGCTCTGTTAGTTTTGATTTTGAAAAACGATTCTGTTAAGTTCAGATTGACATATTTTGTCTCTATTGAATTCGTATGAAAGACTTGGCTAAATCGATTATAGTCTTTTTTTAAATTGGTTCAAGAGAGGATTTCATTGGTTCCCCAACTGTCAATCGATTCTGTCTAATCCCAATTGGCAATAACAAATTTTTGACATTTTGCATATATTCCTGTCACCATTCAGTTAAGAAACCACGATTTCGTTTGTTTCAATTCGCATACAAGTTTGGTTTGGTGTGTCATGAATGATTCACTCTGTTTGGAATTAGTAATTAAAGATTTGGTTTAATAAGTCAAATATAATTCTGTTAAGTTTTGGATTGATTTTAAAATGATTTTGTGTTCAAATTAGACCAGCTACAGAATTGCAAGATTCTGTAGCTAGTCTTAAATTTAGATTTTTGTTAATTTTATTAATACAATATCCTCTTAACTTGTCTATTCTTGTCCACTTTCAGGTGCATACGAATTTCAATGATCAATTGGGCATGCTGTGGAAATTTAGGAGATACTTTAGATATAGTTTTGTTTTAGGTTGTTAGCTTGAGTCAGAAATAGAGACTTGGGATATTATCCCCAGATTTTTTCTAAATTGTTTTGATAATTCCCACAGGGATGTTTTACCCTGTGGTCTTTATAAACTCATTTGTTTTTTGTAATAGACTCATCATCATCACTGTTGGGAGAACTAGACTATGGATTTATAATAATATAGACTAGGATGAAAGTTGATGTCTTGTAACAACTTTATCTTTCAATATATCCAACTTTTATTTCAAGTTTTCTTCATATCAGTTCGCAATTAATTATCGACTACTTTAGCTATCGTAATTTGTTGCAGGTTGATGTGACTGGGTTTATGTGTTGTCCATATCTGATCTCTCTTATTTTAAAGTACAGTAATTATTTTGTTTCAATTTAATGAATTAAAGGTTTATCTTCTTCGTTAAATGAATTATGTTATACAAATCTTTGCAAACAGATTTATCTAAATGTGATGATTTGTAAATCATAAGATTGCTGTAATTTTTTATGTCTTGTTTGTCCTGTCATTTATATTTGAAGAGCATAGTTGCTTCTCATTTACGAGAAGCTTGTGGAGAATCTGGTGTGGGTTTCCTCCCACCGAACAGCTAAATCAACTATTGCATACAGGACAAACCTGAAGCGTTACTTTAGGTTAGTTTGCTATGTGTTATTTGATAGTTAATTTATTAGTGTCATTTAAGTAATTTTAGATAGATATATATATAGTTCATATTTATAGTTAGAGTTATTATTTTAGTTGTTTAGCTTAGTTAGTTTTTATTTAATTTCTTTCTCATAAAATTATAAAAGATCAAAAACAATAGTTTTGTTGTCTTAGGACAGTTTACAAATGATTTTTGCAGGTTTTCATTCAAATATGTAATCTGTAAATATTGTATAATTGTAATTGGATCTAATTCTGTTGATAATTGAATATTTAATTTTATAGGATGATTATTGTATAGTATAGATAGTAGAATGTATATATATATATATATATATATATATATATATATATATATTAGATTTGTTTATTAGTTTGCTTTAATTATTGTTTTCATTTAGATTAGTTCCTTAGTGTAGTTTTCTTTTGTTTTCCTAGGACTTAAATCAGCCAACGGAGCCACTAAACCCATCAAGGTGGATCATCCCAAACGGATTGGGTTATTTAGACAACCCCGGACCGGATCCACTCTTCCAGTTGGCGAGCATTCAATTTCACCCATCAACAATACCCCAACCAAGGGTAGTCTTGAGTCTTCCTACATATTGACTTCATCCATGTACCTCCTCCCATTCCTAACCTCACCTAGTAGATTTCACGAAGCCATTTTCTTATGGAAGTCACGTCCCCCTTTTTGTCGACATTAGCACAATTTTCCAGAAGGGCGATAGTATCTTGATTCTCATTACCCATCCAATGAGAGATCTCGGATGGAACACGAAGAACCACAATTTATCCCTACTGTCATTGACCCCCATAACATTCAACGTCAACACTTTCTCATGTTATGGTGGGTCTTACTTTGTGACTATTGCAGTTAGTTCTTATACTTGTCGAAGACCTCTGAACTTGGTTGAGCTATCAATGCCTACAGAATCCATGATACCTGTTACAGATGTCACTGCCTACTATTCAGAGTATGTTCCTCCACAGTATTGTCTTCTGCCTTTATCACGACCACCCACGAGGGCGCTGCAGTTGTCTACATCAACACTTCATTCCTCTTTTTGAGTTACATGACATGAGCATGGGGCATACCCGCCTCGTTTGTACACAGTTTATTTTTTTATTTTTATTTTTACACACCTTATCAAAGGTTGGGTTCTACAGGTTCCTTTTTTCCTCCAACGGATCACTTTGGACAACCCACTATTGCTCTCTCTTACAAAAAACACTCTCAGTAGAAGAAACATTGATGGATTTCAGCTATATGTATGCTCCTAACCTCATCCATCAGGGGGCATCTGTTATCACTGAAATTTCATCCACAAATGGTTACAAGAATTCAACATCGTCAAATAGGTATGAAGTCATTCATGGACCTGAATTAACACAAAATCATTCACAAAGGGTCAAAACTATACAACTAGTGAAAAAATTAAAGGGCGCTATGAAGACACTAGGCGTGCGAGCACATGCGCACGAAGTGCGACTTTTGTCGCAAAAAACCATGCACCTGAGAAACGACACATTTATGAGAGTGTTCGGACTCCCACCCACTTCTGGTTCAGCTTCCAAGTTGATTTGACACTCAAATATTGACTGGATTTGACTGGGTGGCTCATCAAAGACCTAGAAATTCCCTAATTAGCCTCTTTACACACTACAAACTAGTTGGACAATAACTCAAAGGAATGCTATAAAAAGGCCATGGATACACTTCATTTTTCAAGGAATTCAAAGCAAAGTTATGCTGCCATTATTCTCTTGAGGACTCTTCTATCCTTGCCAAGAGTATACTTGCATCATTACATTGGGCAATCCATCTCACCCCTTGAGTGGATTAGCAAAGAATTCTTTCAGCATTTTCATTTTCATTTTCAAAGTTGTCAGAAGAGCTTATTTGTGGGGGTCCAAGAGCCCTCCCTTGGAGGAATAAGGGACTCATAGTCCCCTTGCTTCTTGGTGTTTTCTTTCACTAATATCAGCCTTATCATTGGTGACATGGGTCTCATTGTTTCTTTTGTCCTTATGTCCCTATGTTTATAAATTTAGTTGTTGTTTTATTTCTTAGTTTAATTCTTAGTTATTGTTTTATATTTCTTTTTCTAACCCTTTTCCTTGCAGCTGTCCTGCTTAGCAAACCCAACTAATCTTGCAAGCACCTCTATTTTTCTCACTAAGGTGACGAAAGAGGCGCAACAGGTATTTTGATTTGTACAATTTCCTCATCAGGGAAAAATTGTCACATCGATTAGTTAGATTTATGTACACCCAATGCTCGTGCTCCCACTATCAACAATATTCCATTCTTGGGAGATCACAAGATCATGTATGAAAGCATTGGTGTTGGCTTCTTGAAAGACTCTAGACCCATGGGTACCTTCTCTACACCACTTCCACCCACCACACATCATGTTGCCAAAATCAATATGATTTCGACTATGGTTTACCAATCCTTGGAATCATCTAACCCTTGGATTGTACCTAGTCCATTGGAATTCGATGCACTAGGTAACACCATGCCACTTAGTCCCACCGAAACCTCATACGTTTCTATCCAATCTACCTCTCCCTCCTCGAATGACCAACATCTCTTGGCACCCGACAGTTACTCGATGCCATCTTGGTTAAATTCCTTGACATCTTCTTTTGACTACATTTCTCAAATCTTTCCATCCGACGAATCTATCATGGAAATGCTTAGCATTAACGACGTACCTTGGGACAATAAACATCATCAATCCTCTTTTCTTCCACCTCTTGAAGAAATATAGGAAGATATACACTCTATATTCCCCCCTGATGTTTTCAACTTTCCACAATCACCCATACTTACACAAGATACTCTTTCTGAGGGGAATTTAGGAAACATTACCTCTATGGTCATTATTGACATTTTGATCAAGGAAGGTATCATGGAAAATATTAATCTCAGTGTTAATTGTTCGCCTAAGGAAGTGGTTTATTATACCGTTTTATTTAAATAATTCAACGATGTCTTCTCTTGGATCTACGAGGAAATTCCAGAAATTGATCAGTCAATCATTGTGCATGAGATAAAAAACTACCCAGGTGTAAAACCTGTTAGACAAAAAATCCGCTCGGTCCATCCTAAGAAGACCATGGCTATTAAGGTAGAATTTGAGAAGTTATTGAAATTTGGCTTCATTTATCCTGTCCCCTTGATGGAATGGGTTTCAAACATTATTCTGGATACTAAGAAACAAGGG
Source organism: Picea engelmannii (assembly GCA_009831015.1). NCBI lineage: Eukaryota > Viridiplantae > Streptophyta > Pinopsida > Pinales > Pinaceae > Picea > Picea engelmannii. The sequence goes on from ML789814.1 coordinate 365,884, forward strand.
ACCATTCACATCTGTGTTGATTATAGGGATCTCAATAAGGCTTGTGCGAAAGACAACTACCCTATGCCCTTCATCGACCAAATTATTGATAATTGCGCTAGTAGAGAAATTTTCTCTTTCATGGACGGTTTCTCAGGGTACAACCAGATTGACATTTTACCTGCTGATCAACATAAGACAACCTTCATCTACCCGTGGGGAAATTTTTCCTATAAAAAGCTACCATTTGGCCTTAAAAATGATGGTGCTACATTCCAATGAGCCATGTGATGTTATTTCCATGATATCAAAGATATTGCGGAACCTTACCTCAACGACTTACCTACCCACTCATCCAGTTGATCAGACCATTTTGATCATCTACGGGCAATTTTTCTTCGATGTCAGTTCTACCGTATTCATTTGAACCCACATAAATGTATTTTTGCTGTCGAATCAAGCCGACTCCTCGGCTTTGTTGTCTCCAAGTACAGGATTCGGGTGGATCCCTTAAATATTAGAGCTATCCTAGCTTTACCTCCACCTAATAATCTAACAAAACTCCAAAGTTTGCAGGGGAAAGAAAACTTTCTTCTTTGTTTCATTTGTAACTACACTGAGATTACCAAAGGATTTATGTGATTATTGCATAAAGACACCCCTTTCATCTGGGATGACACTGCTCAATGATCTTTTGTTTCTCTTAATCATGCATTGACCAATACACCTCTATTGCATCCTCCAAACTATACGCAGGATTATATCCTTTACTTATCAGCCTCTACTTCCACTATTGCTATGGTGTTAGTTCAAGAGGACCATATCGGTGAGGAACACGTGATATATTATTTGAGCAAAATTCTATCTGGTCCCAAGCTCTGATATTCACATGTTGAAAAGTTGGCTCTGGTAGTTATCATTGTTGTCTAGATATTCTGTCACTACATTTTTCTACACACCACCACAGTTATCGCAGACTCAAAACCCATGTATCACATTCTAACACGTCAATTTATTGGGGGGAAATATTCTAAATGGATCTTCATCCTTCAAGAGTTCGATCTCGAGTTTGTTAAGACCAAAGCTAAAAAATATTTGGTGTTTTCAGAGCTTATATAGGACTTTCCCCATGCTGATGATGATATTGAGACCAGATATTCTCTCCCCGATGAGACTTTGTTCCTCATTAGTATGTCTAACCCTTGGTATGGAGATATCCTTCTTTATCTCTAAACCCAATGTTTTCAGCCCAATATCTCTCATGAAGAGCGTCGTCATATCCGCCATCATTCTCATCGCTACCTTATCTTCGTGGTATTGATACTATCCTACGATGATGTTTGAATCATGAAGAGGCTGAACGCATTCTTAATGACTGTCACCTTGGATCCTGTGGCGATCATCTTTCTGGGATGGATACAACTCATAAAATCTTACATGTCAGCTACTTTTGGCCCTCTATTTTCAAAGATTGTATTGAGGCAGTCAAAAAATGCCCACCCTGCCAAGTTTTTAACAAAAAGGCACACACCCACCCCACTCTACTACATCCCATTATTTACATCGGCCTCTTTTCCAAATGGGGCATTGATTTCATACAGTGTAAGCCTACCTCAGCTGGGGGGAATGGTTACATCATTGTTGTCATCGATTACTTCACAAAATGGGCTGAGGTTATGCCTACCTTTCTGAATGATGGTCGTATTGAATCTCTTTTATTTTTTAACCACATCATCACTCGCTTTGGTGTTCCACAAGACATTTTCATTGATCATGGTTCACATTTTCAAAACCAGATGATGAGTGAGTTGCATGCCAAGTTGGGTTTTCGCCATGAAAACTCATCCCCATATTATCCTCAAGCTAATGGACAAGTTGAAGCTATCAAAGGTCCTTAAAACCATGATCTAATGGATGGTAGGGGAAAACATGACATATTGGCATTTACAAATTTTCTTTGCTCTCTTGGCTTATCAGACCTTAGTAAAAACTGCTACTAGATTCACTCCCTTATAGCTAGTATATGGCATAGAAATTGTTTTACCAATCGAGTGTGAAATTCCCTCGTTGAAACTCAAAGTAGAAATCCTGCCCCACACTTCTACTAGAGAAGAACATTTCTTACTCTTGACTAGGCTAGATGAAACACGTCGCGATGTTGCTCTCATCAATGAGACATATCAAAAACGAATCAAGAATCAATACGACAAATCTGTCCATCCTATTGCTTTTACAGAAGGAGACCTTGTCCTCGTTTATGACTAGGCTCATGATAAGTTAGGGATAGGGAAGTTAAAACCTCTATGGCATGGTCCTTACATCATGAAACATGTTCTACATAGAGGTGCCTACGAGCTAGTTGACTATGAAGGAATCTCCCTAGGTGAGCCCCGAAATGGGATTTACTTTAAGAAGTATTATGCATAGAACATCTAGCATACATGCTTTGTACACTATTGTATTTTTAGTTTGGTGTGTATTTTTCTTTTGCGTGCTTGAGTTTTTCCTTAGCCACTTATACTGTGTCTTGTGTTTTCATGCGCAGATGACATCTTCCTTTCCTATTTTTGTCGGGTTTGCAGATGGCACTAGTCGACACACCCAAAATGTTGCTTCTGCAGCTTGGGTCATTTACCACTTTGACGAGTTGGTGAGTTCTAGAGGTATTTGGTTAGGATTGGAAACTAACAACATGGCAGAATATCATGTTGTCATTGGACTTTTAACCGAAGCCTCCTCCCTAGGTGTTTCTCGCATGATCATCAACGTAAAATCCCAACTCGTGGTCTGTCAACTTAATCAAATCTACTCTACTGACAATCCTATCCTACTATGTCTCCACTTATGAGTTCATCATCTTGAAGGAATGTTTGATTTTATCAAATACAGACACATACCAAGAGAAATCAATACCATTTTGGATTCGTTATCTAATTACATCATGGATAGGTATCTCGCACATAGATAAGTTTTCATAAAAGAAATTAAAACACATCACATAAAAGACATCATTATTTGCAAATCATTTGGCACTGTAAAAACTCGGAAATGTATATATATATGATGTGACTGAAAATGTTTGATTACATCAAAATGGTACATAGATAGGAAAAATATTGGGTCCTCGTGCCCATAACGTCATCATAAATACTATACAAAAAAAAATTAGTGAGGTCCTATTCCTCCCACATCACATTGTGCTCCAAGTAGCACATCACTACATGGGCTACTTGTCTTAGTAAATAGTTAATACTCTCAGGGACTCCCACTGTGTGTCTTTGCAAGTGCAAGGGTACATTCTCCATCTCAAGAGGAGGGATACTCATCGTAACACCACAGAGGTTTGTCTCCACCTCTTGGAGACCCCCTACTACTACTACTACCTGAGCATCCCTGCGGTACCCCAATGTCGGTATCTCTGTCAGACATGTTGCTCCCTTGTTTCCATGATGAAATGACACATCCGTTAGGAACTCTTCTATGTACCCAAAAAAAATAATATAAGTTTTAAAATAAATAAATAAAACACTTGACAAGATCATTTTTGGTTTCTTACTTGATGCGTCCCAGTCCACCCCATCTAGAAGGAATAGGTCCATGCTTCCCCGAAAATCCACTCCGGTGTATGGAAATTATTCTATCAAGATCAATTGGCATCTCAGCCAAGCAAAGAAATCACCGGTGAATTTGAACTCTGAATATGAGCCTAGTCTCAGAGACAGGCTAGTCCATCGCTCCATATGTGGTTCTCCCACTGGCCGTACTACTAATGCAATTTGAGGTTGCATATGACAATGTGTTCTAAGAAGAATGAAACCAATAATGAACCATACCTGAACTGATTCTGCTTCCCTGCTCTACATCTCGTAATCTAGTCCTTCGCATTCTGACGGAACCCTGCACTCTAGTTAAACAGTGTTGGCTCTAGAAACTGTAAACCATAGGCCCCCTGTGATCTTGAAATTAGGTGTGAGCTGGTACTTCTTGATATACTCGTAATGGAAAACAGAATGAACCAAAGAGGTAGATCCCCGATGTCTTTGATTGCGATTCTACCTCCCACTAATCTCGCTCCTAGGACACAATGGTTTGCCAGGTACTCATCCATAGGCACGGGAAGTGCCCTCTATCCGGATAAAACTATAGGGGATCCTCTTTTTGAGAGGTTGGTTAGGAGGTATACACATTCCAAATCGATGGTGATAATTTGCGTTCCAATTCGGAACCCTTGTTCCACGACGTTCCATAACCCGATCATATGCTCGAGAAGAAGAATATATTTATTCATTTTTTGCATTTTGAAGAACTTGAGGAGACCACAATTCCTCAATGCGGCCTGTGTTAGGGGAATTTGCAATGTGGCCACATCATCGAGCTCATGCTCTCTTTATTTCAACTCGATCATGATTATTTCTGAAGTTACCTACAATCATCAACAACCAAAATTCATTAGTCATGTTTTTCGACAATTTTGGGGCAATTGAAAAACTTAAAAAAATTGTTTTCTTTGTCTATGAGGCCAATGCCCCTTTTCATATGCACATAAGTGTGCTAATGCATCCCACAGTAGCCACCAGAGCACTCTAAAAACTGAGAATGCACCATTCACGTTTTGAGAAAGAGATGGCAAATTTTGGGTGTTTTTCTTGTGTTTTTGGGCAGCGCCCTCTCCACCACTAGACCAGAGCGTTGGCACGCCTTTCATCAACTTGTAGGGGTGATTTCAAAATCAGGAAGCACTTCCCCAATAATCCTAGAGGAGCATTGAGACCTTTTGGGTGCTTGAGCCAACCCAGGGCATCAATTTTTGCACCTACTTATTGCCTTAAAACGAAATTTGAACCATACAAATGAAAGAAAGGAAGAAGTGCACTAACCTAGTCCAAATGACAAGGAAAATGGATAACCATAGCTTTGGCACCGAATAATGAAATATTCACCTCCAAAGCACAAATTCTCCACTGCTATCAATCTTTGCACAAATGAAATGGTAAATGATATTTTTTACCCCATTTTACTATTATAAATTTCAATTTTTCCTAAGATATAGTTATTTTGGGTTTTGAAAATATTTTGGAGGCCTTATTAATCCCTTGGAATGCAGTTTTGACATTATTGGCAAGTTTCATAGCAATTTTGTTCATTTTTTCATCTTGTCACATTCATGACCATAGTCTTAGTTCATTCTCATGCTCAAAAACATAAGAACGCACCGGGTAATCTTTTATCTCTTTTTCAGACCCGCATGGATACACGAAAAAGGAACCCCTTGTATTCATCTTTAAGCTCTTTTCAGACTCTCTAAACGTTAAAAGATTGTCGAGTGATCTTGCTTCCTTTCCCACTCGTTAAAAGGTTTGAAAGGGCGTCTTTCGAGTGATAATTTATCTCTTTTTCAGCCTCTCGAGACTAACATTAAGAAAAAGGACAACATTGGAGTCGTCTTTAAGTCATTTTTAGACTCTCTAAATATGAAAAACCACTGAGTTTACCTTCTCTGGACTCGTTAAAAAATCATACATTGAATGGCCCATACAGGACTGAACCATTACTTCTTCCAGTTCATTAAACAAAGGAAGAGGGACTTACCGAAGGTGAGTTATATTGAGCATGTGTTACCCTTCTCAATCTCGTTAAACTAAAAATAGGTACTCGTCTATCTGGATGGGGGAGAAATTAAAGGAAGCAAGACAAGAATTTTTTGAGAACATTACCAATAATTCTTATAGTCACCCTTGAACACGACATTTTATATTTGCATGCATTTTTATCCACCAAACATCTGCACTGAACCAATCCTTTGAGTTTCCTTAGTCCTTTGGGTCACCCGACGAAATTCACAGTATCCACTGCATTATCAAGTTTTGGTCCTTATAAATTTTTTGTTGTCATGCCTCAGTGTTCAAGGGAAGTATCTGCCTCAAGAGTCAACCATCACAAAGTCATGTTTCAATCCTGTGTCAGTCCATGTTCATTTGATACGCTAATTACATATTTGTGTCAGTTTCATGTCATTGATGGGGGATACACCAAGGCCCTCCCTTGACGAGTCTATTCCTATCGACTTCAACACATTATCTGGGAACTAGACTTAGAAACCAATTAGTACCTTGGGACCTGCATGCCTCAATGGCATGCCTCCTTGTGTCCGATAATTGGTTTACATCATAGACCTCTGATTGGATGATTCCACAAATGTTTGACTTCAACTCATCCATTCACATTCATTGGAATTTATTAGAGTACCTTGGGAATCATTGACATCAATGGTGATTTCCCTCGTGCTTGTTAACGGTTTACCTCATTGACCAATAATCAAGTGGTTTCTGCCATGTTTGACATCAGGACATCTATTCATATGGTTAGATTTGTACTACATCAGGGATCAGTAAGAAGACCCTAGGTTGAGTCATCACTCTTATATGTACTTTTCCCAGGTTACGAAAAAGTTTCTTTTGAACATTGACACATATACTGTCACATAGATCCACTTTGTATTGGTCATGTCTATGTCTTGTCATCTCGTAGATCCACTGTGTATTCTTCATGGCTACTATCAGTTCCAGTCATAGGATTATATATCCACATTGTATATTCAGTGGCTATACCTTTTTGTCAATATAATTATGGATCAGTAGTGTATTTTATGGTGGCCATACCTTGAATTTTTTTATCACTCTAGCATAGGTATGCCTGCCTTAGGTTTGAAACATGTCATTATATTTGTTTGATGATTGTGTGCATCTTCTATCAGGTTCTCTGAGTCCATACCCTTTCTTGAAAAAGTCTACAAAGTACTTCGTTCATCAGTTCTCATCTTCTAGCTTCGCACTTTGGGGGGAAAATATGTTACACATCAAAATTACTCATTGTGATGATGGCCTAGTGTCGTCATTACCGAATGTCGCAAGTGTCACATTTTGCCCACAAGTGTCGCAAATACCATATTGTCATCTTTCCTATGTTGTGTCTCAGACAACATTATCAAGAACACTTACAAGACACCTCAAAAGACTGGTTTTGAAGAGAAGAAGTCATTTGACAAAGAGTACAAGTGTTTTTCCACTAAGAAAACCACTAAAAAATCAATTTTGGAAGGCAACGCTCCCCTATATACTATCAGGGAGTGCCAATGCTCTGTGACCTCTTTTGGGGGAGCATTCCAACGCTCTGTGCCCCATTCTGAGGGAGCTCTGGCCTTTTTTGAGTGATTCTTTGGATTGTTGAGAGAAATCAGGGAAGAATCCCTTCATATCTGGAGTTGTTTGGATTTGGATCTGAGATCAAGGCTCGATCTTAGGGAAGATCCATAACTAAAGGAGAAGAATCCTCAACTTATCCAAAGAATATATTAATTGGTTAGGCCTCTCCAAGCCTATATAAGGAGGTCTCTTCATGGTGAAAGGAGAGACATTTTGAAGCATCAAACTTATGATCTCATAAGGGAGATATCATTGAAGCATCATCATTCTGTGTGGATTATTTGAGCAAGGGTCTGGACAAAGAGAGCTTGGTGAAGTTGTTGCACCTACATCCATGGTTGTAAGCATCTCACTTTGTTTTCATTAATATAAATCTATGCTTGGATTGTTTCCTTTAAAGTTTGTGTACGTTTCATGAACTTGTTTCTTTCATAGATCCATTATAAACCTAATCATGGTAGAGTAGGAAGTATGCCTCGTTGTTTTTTATCATTGTATTGCAGGAACTTCTAAAGAACTTGGAGATCAAGATCAGCCTAGATCGAGCAAGGAAAAATGTCAGTAAAAGGGTATTTACTCTTCTTCCTTCTTCTTCTTTGGATAGTTTAGCTTCATGAAAAGGAAAGTCAGTGTCTACAATAGCACTTTTATGTCTTGGTCATAGGGGTCTAGTATCCAAGAGGGAATACAATTGTCTGCAAGGGGATCTCTCTATAACAAAAAGGAATAGATCTAAGTTCTCGAGTGGAATATATAAGTCTAAGAGTAGATCTAAATCTCCTGGAAAGTTTGTAAGGGTATGGTGGAGATGTGGAAAATAAGGGCACTACAAGAAGCAATGTAGATCCAAAGTTGAGAAAGAGAATGGATATGAACAATCTCCTTATATAGAAGAAAATACCTCCAAGGAAGAAGGAGGGGATGTGTACTTGGATTCTTCAAGCACACATGCATGTCATGAGGCATGGTTGGTTGACTCTGGTGCATCCTTTCATATGACTCCCCACAGGGAGTGGTTCTACGAATATGAAAGGTATGATGGAGGTAATTTTTTCTTAGGTGATGATTCGACAACTAGAATCATAGAACGAGGAAAATTCAAGTTGAGGATCATAGATGGAAGGATTAGAACACTTCCTGGTGTTCTACACATCCCAGGTTTGGCTAGAAATTTGATTTATGTAAGAAAAATGTATGATGTAGGGGTAAAGACAATATTTGAAAAGGAAACCTTCAGGATGGTTCGAGGAGAAATGGTGTTTCTGAAGGGAGTTCGGTTTGGAACTCTATATAAGATGCAAGGAAGCACTATTATTGATGGGTGTAATATTTCCATTGTTCCTGATATTGGATTTGAAGAAGAAAGAACTCCTACAGTCTCTAGAGAAAAGGTTATGTTGTGGCATCAAAGATTGGGGCATATCGGAGAGAAGGGTCATCAACTACTACACAGTAAAGGTATCGTTGAAGGTATTTCTAACTGCTCTCTGAATTTTGATTTCTGTGAACATTTTCTATATGGGAAGCAGAATCAGGTAAGATTCCCCTCTGGTGCAATGAGGGAAGAAGGAATTTTACAACTAGTTCACAGTGATGTTTTTGGACTTGTGTCGGTCCCATCATTAGAAAAATATGTGTACTACATCTCATTTATAGATGAATTCTCAAGGAGTACTTGGATATATTTCCTCAGGAAGAAATCTGAAGTATTTGATAGGTTTAAAGAGTTTAAGGCTCTTGTTGAGAATCAAATAGAGAAAAGAATTAAGGTGTTGAGGAAAGATAATGGCAGAGAGTTCTACGGAAATGAATTTGAAGAATTATGTAATAAGTGTGGTATAGAAAGGTAGAAGAATACTCCATATACACCTCAGTATAATGGAGTTGCAGAAAGGATGAATAGGACGTTGATGGAAAAATAAAGGTGCATGCTCAGTGGTGTCGAGTTAGGGAAAGAATTATGGGAAGAGGAAGTGGGTACTACATGTTACTTGGTCAACAGATTACCCTCATCAACATTGGATGACAAGACTCCACAAGAGGTATGGAATGGTAACGAACCTTCTCTCACACGTCTCAAGGTATTTGGCTGCGATGCATATGTTCATGTTCTAAAGGAAAACATGAGTAAGCTGGATAAGAAGGCTAAAAAGTGTATCTTTATTGGATATAAAGATTTTTGGATTACTGAGAGGGTGGGTGTAGTGTCCCCAAGGCCGAGCCCCGTTGTAAACCATGTTTTGAAAGAAATTGTAATTATGTTTTATAGGCTAGTGAGCCAAGTTCTTATAAGCGGGAGACTTATGTGTTGTTAGTCCAGAGAGCCTAAGTGTTGAAGGTCAGGGGCCTGCTGTTGTATATGTAATCATGCAAAACGATTAATAAATATAAACACCGCCAGGTGCAGACCGACCATGATGAATGAGTGAAGGGGGACTAAGCGTCCACAGAATGGGCAAGGAATTAGGGGCTAGAGGTGGGAAAAAGGGTCTAAGTGTTGGGCCTAGAGGGCTTAAGCCTTGGGAATAATATTTTAATATTATTCAAAAAGAGAAGTGCATTATATGTTTTAACCTAAGTCCTTTTTGGAAGGAAATGCGATTTCCAAATGGTGGGAGGCATGCACGTTACCGGAATGCATGCAGTTGCATGGGTGTCAAGTTTCAACCCTGACCATGGAATAAAAAGCCGCGATGAGGTGTGTTGGGGGTTCCTCCTCCATGGGACTCATAGACTACCAGAAGGGAAGGAGTATGACTCTTGTAGACAAAAAAAACCCTCATACATCCTTTGAACCGTCTGAACCTGCGTTGACCCTTGCGTGGATTGTCTGTCATGCATTCCCGACACCAAAGCATGATTCTATCTTGGGTAGGGCGGATTGGAAACGACCATTCTGCCGGGGTGGAGAGAGTCTGTGTAATTCCCTGCGAAAATTGCTTCTCAGGCATTTTCCAAAAATTAACACCGTGAGACCTGGCTATCGTGGTTGAGCTTGTTCTGAGAGGCCCGAGTCTGTATTCCCAGTTGACTGTGGTGGTCATGCAGAGATGGATTGTGCATGAATTTTTGCCCAGTGCAGGTGGTGATTGAGCCTGTGCGTGATCTCTCTCTAGGTGAGGGAGGTGGATGTTGTTGGAAGAGGTTTCTTCCAGAGAGTGTCTAGCACCAGCTTAAGGCTCTGAGACTTCCTGATATGGCCTATTTCCGAGACCCATAGAGGGAGGTTAGCATAGATGGACTGTGCTTGTGAAGGTGTATACTCCCGGGTGGAACAGGCATGTGGGGAATGAGAGTCTGGTAGTAGTGGGCGTAAGATGGCATCCTGGGGAGAATCCTTCCAGATTCTAAATGTTGTTTTCCCTGTAACCTCAGTCTAGCTAGGATTCCTTACCTTGAGGTGGAGCTTAGTCCCAGCTCAGGGGTGATCCACTGCTGAGTTGATGAGCAGTGTGGACTAAGGCTGGGTGGTTCGTGGAAGGCCTGCACTTGGTTGGTGGAATCTACCACTATTTTTACAGATAAGTACCAGATGATTCTTTAAATATGTTTTGTATCTCTGTGTATTATAATGATCATGCATTCTACTATGCATTTGGATTAATGTATTTTCCATGGATTATTTATGTTAAAAATGATTCTTATGCGTACTCTGAGCTTAAATGTATTTCATTGCGTAAATGCACGTGATTAACTATGAATGAGAATGTTTTATTCCGCGTAGTAACACCTACACGGTAGCCAAGGTGCGCTACAGTTTTTCTGGGTTATCTGCCAAGTAGTCTTATAGTAACCCGGGGTAGTTGAGTAAAGGGGTGTTACAGCGGGTGAATTAGTAATAGTGTAATTATAATTCTTTTTCTCCAAATAATCCAAGTGTTATATAAATGTATAATTATTATCCAATAATGAGCAATAGGAAATGAACAATAACACACATACATAGTATACCAGTGTTTTACGTGGAAACCCAAATCGGGAGAAAATGACAAAATGGTTTTTCTTATATGTCTCGAAGAATTACATTCATTGGAAGCACCAACTTCCTTTTTTTTCCAGCAGCAACTAGAAGGAGGCTCCAACCCCCTAGTTTCTCAGGCTACAACCTGAGGGAAGCTCCAACTCCCCAATTCTCTAGCTACAACTAGAAGGAGGCTACAACCCCCTGTGTTCTCCAGATACAACTGAAAGGTGGCTACAAGCACTTGTCCTTACCCCGTCCAACCACCCTGAAGTATAAGTAGAATGATGGAACCATTGTCAACCTGTCACTGTGAGATATACTCTTGTACAACTGTATCAACCCATACCATTGACCTATATCCATTCTGTACAACTGCCCTGTAATCAAACTGTACCTAAACTGAGCATGTATCTACAAAAATACAATAGATACATGACCTGTAGTGTTGCATCTTGCATATGTACGTGCCCTATATGTTATGCAGCCCACGTATGTACACTAGCAAACTTTTATGAAGCCTGCATATGCCTTATGAAAACTAGGGTTTCCTTTTTCTTGAAAACTTATGATCCTCTATAACTTCTTTAACATAGATCTGTAACCTGTCACTGTATCCAGACTGTAACTCTACCATGTGCATGCATCCTCATATATAACCTTTACTCAAGGCAAGTATGTCTCTCTCTAGTCATGTTTCATATAGGTATGTGTAATCATGAACAAGTATAGTATCCCTCACATTGTCTTAGTCATCAAACCCTTTCTGATATTCAGTCTCTCAATACATCAACTACTACAAAAATACAAGCTCTCAACCATGTACCATAAAAACCCTTAGCCATATGCCAAGAAATATAATATGTGCCTCACAAGAAGTATCAATGATGAATATACCAACACTGAATTTCTGTAGATTTGACTTATGCAGAAGATCCCATGAAGCCACTAGTCTCTCTAGGGAGAATCCTCAAATCTCCATTTCCATTCCTCATGCATACATCAAAATCCAACTATTCATAGAAATAAGACATACCTTTTGAACCAATGGATGGATCTGATGTATCTGAGCACTTTAGACCTTTCTGGGAGCTTGATCTCATAATCTGGAACCTCTGCATCTTCATCTCTTCAAGTTTCCATGGATTTACCAACATGTACGCACCCTAATACACTRCTAACCCACATATAACTTAGCATGTACACACCTTGTACACAAACAACCCACGTATAACTCAACATGTACACAGCTTGTACATAGACAACCCACATATAACTTAGCATGTACACACCTTGTACACAGATAACCCATGCACACCTCAGAAAATAGGATTTTACTGTAATTCCAAGAATTTCATCGTCAACCCTTCATGTTACCTCAAACGCTCGCCACTTCACATGTATCCACAAGTATTTACAAGAAGCTTTAAAAAAGAAAATAGATATACAATATGTAGAAGTGTGTGTATAATGAGTGAGATTTGCCTCTCATTTATATCTTCATGTAGCCTTACACTTTCCTTATTTTAGGGCTTCTTTATTTAAAATAATTTATTTTGCAAATCACTTTGACCCTTGGGGGCTTCTATAAGACTTATTAGGGGTTCTCCAACTTCATCTGGTCATAAATCTCTAATCATGAGGATTTATGTGGCATTACACATACCACCAGAAATGACATGAAAAACACTATCCATCTAGGATAGTTTCACTAACAAATTCATTGTCCTTCATCTCATTATTCCTCAAATAAGCATGGGTTCTCTCACTCTGCAAAGCGTCTTCCCGTGAGGGGTTTCACCAAAAGGGGACCACTTTGGAGTTAATATATTTTTACTTCTTATCAACCATGAAAAGACAATAATGAGTCATATTTACATCAAACAAACTTGGGTCCATTACCCAAACCTTGTGCTATGATGCTTTCTTCAAGGGTTGACATAAATGACAACCAACCTTAATCAACAAAGATGGTCTCAAAGGTTATAAGCTTTGGAACCTAGAAACTAAGAAGGTAGTGTATAGATGAGATGTGTTATTTAGAGAAATGTTGGCCCTTGAGCAGGTTTGTGGAAACACTGGTCATGTTTGACCAATTTTGGGGACTTCAACAGGCTGGTCGAATATGGAGTGCCAGGTGAAGTGGAGATCATGGGATCTTGCCCCCTTTTGTGGGATTTTTGGGATTAGGTTTTATGTAACGGGTATGGGATGTTGGCCCATGGGTTTACCCATGTTTAGGCCTATTTTGTAATGTATAAATAAGTATCTAGGTGATGTAATAAATGCCAATGGCTTAGTGCTAATTTTAGATAAGTAAAAATAGTTGTGAACGCTCTGTGCATACTATGTAAGACTTGCATAGATAAATGAAAGAGATTGTAAGAGGTCATGTAAAGGATATGTGTTGTGACCTAGCTCAGGGAAAGAGGATCTGGAGAGGTGTGTGCAGATCTCCTGTCCTATGCGGAGTTGGTTTTGAGGCTCTATGCATGTAAGGAGATTGATAGAAGATAATAAAGAAGACGAAGAGTTGGTGGACGTAGCCCCATGCTGGGGGTGAACCACATATATCTTGTGGTATGGTTTCTTTGTGTGATTGATGTGATTTATGCTTAGTTCTGTCATATTTTTGTATGTTATATGCATCTGATATAGTAGCTTAGTGCTTAATAATGTGAATGAATGCTAGATTTGTTCTATTTCTAAGTGCTAAGTGCTTGGGTGTGTTAGATCTTGTTGAATACTTCATTGCTCTGTAATTAGGGCTTTACCTGCGATGTGAATAAGGGTTAAATGCTAATGAATGTTAACTGCTAAGTGCTCTGTTAAGTACTGTGATCATAGATTTGTTTCCTAGCTAGGTTGTAGACACTTGAGTCTTGCAAACACCCCCCCCCACCTCTACCTCGGGTGAGACTTCATCTGCTTTGTAGGTGTTGCCAAAAGGGTCGATAGTTAGGGTTTTTTTGGTGTGATATTGAAGCGTTGAACCCCAGGTCTACCCCTGTGCCAACAAATGGTTCCATTGTTGGGACCTGAAACTGTGATTGTTGGGAACTAAGGAAAAGAGAAATCTCTGTGCGTACATTTGTTGTTGTAGTGCACAGTACTCTAATTGACTTGTGAAACTCCATGCTAAGAAGAGAAGTTTGATATGAAGAAAATGAGGTAATATCTTAAAGCTTTGTGCTTTGATAAAGGTAAGATAAGTGAAATTTTTGTTTTGAAAGAATGGATCTAGGTATGTTTGATAGATTTGGTCCAGGTCCAAAAACTAGGGCACAACTTGAAGAAATAAGATATGATATGAATATATTTGATAAAAATAGTGAAAGATATGTTATCCCTATGCATAGAAAGAGCTTTTGTACTAACAAGTGGATGCAGGATCCTAGAAAGAATTTTTTGCAGGTCCATCACTGTGATCCCAATGTGCAGTATAGGAAAGGTTGAGGATCGTTCAAGAGAAAGAGAGGATTGACTCTTTGTTATAGTTGCAGAAGACCGGGACATCTTGCTAAGGAATGCCCTGGTAGAAGTCTTATTTTCCTTTGTTGTAAAGCTACTGGACATGAATTTTTGGATTTCCCTAGAATGATTGCTAAAGTTGAAAAGATGAATATGAGACAAGAAAACCCTAAGGAAGGTCAAGAGACTAAGAATATGCTAAAGAACCAGAAAGAATCATAGGCTATATTATTGCAGATGAAAGAAACAATGAATGATCACAGAGACATCAGTTTATCAGAGATTTTAAAAGAGAAAGAGTGCATAGAAGAAAGAATAGGAGATTTCAACATATACTGTGTATTGGATGCAGAAACAAAGGTGAACATTATGACAAAAAGTACTTGGGAAATATTAGGAAAGCCTGCTATGATTCCTTCATTGGGAGGAATAGGATTGTTTAAAGGAAAGATGATAACTCTATATGGAAGACTTACCCATGTACCTATGATTTCTCATGGAGCATCGACAGAAGAATAATTCGATGTCATTAAGTTTGTTGAGAACAATGACCCTCTTGCACTTTTGTTAGAAAGGAATTGGATTGAGAAAGATCATATCTGAAGGAAAGAAGAAGAGGAATCCCTAGAGCATAAAAATAAAGAATTAAGGGATTTCATGGCTAGGAGAATAGCACGCTTACTAGAAGAACAAGAGGACAAGTCAAAGAAATTGAGGACCAGAGACCTATCTACCAAAGTTGAAAGAATGCAAGAAGACTTAGGGAACTTATCCATACATGAGAGTAGAGAACCTACTCCAAAAACATTAAGAAAATAAGTATTATCCTCAAACCTTGTGAACTTCGTAGAAGGAAGGTTTGCAGAAATTGAACCTCGTCAGAATATAAGAGAAGTGCATATTATCCCTTCACCATCATGAAACAATATGGCCGTTGGAGGCATCTCGACCATTAGAGCGACGCTCCGGAATGGCTAGAAATGCAGTTATTGCCGGAACGTTCACCATTGGACCTTTGGGACCATGCCATAATAGATGGAATTGTATTGATTGAGGCACTCCTACCCACTGGAGGAGTCCATTATGTCATTTTCTATTAGTCCATCACATGTCTCACTGAGAACACTTTTTCCAATTGTGATTATTCGAGCCCACATAGAGCTGACTATTACCGCGTTGTGCTTATTGAGACCTCGCCATCTATTCTGCTACCTTGATTATTTGTTCACCAAACTAAGATATCAGATCTCGAGCGTGTATGTCAGGTGACTTTAGCATAGTAGAGAAATCCATCGAAGATATTCTCATAGACCTTATGGTTGATAAGGTCATGTTTGCAGGAGCACAAGCTTCGTTGATAAGAGGAGTGTAAGCATCCCCATTGACTACACGTTGATCTAGGCCCTCCCGATCTGTGACAGAGAAACAAACCAAGAATTGTGATGACTTGGGAAATGCAAAGCTCATCCCATCAATCCTTCCTGACTACATCCCACCTCTGGCTGGCGCAATGAGTCGTGATATCGTCCCGAGGGGCTTCGACTACAAATTAATCACTATGTACCTCTCGAAGGGGGTACACATAGTAGGACCACAGTTGGAGAGGATTATGATGCTAAATATCAGTGACTTCAACTTGGGATATCGCAAGAACTATGGAATGTTTGCACCACACAAGTATTTGACCAAGACAACGGGGAACAAGTCGAAAATAATCCCCCAGCCGTGGACCATGGACATCGCAAGATCGACGATGCTCAATGTAATGAAGTTACCACACTTTGGAAGACATCAAGAGGTTAACGCATGTGTTAAACTCCTACTGTCATGCTTCCATGGTGATTACCCATGGTTGGATAGGTGCATCACAGTAGATCAGACGTTGATCCACTGAATCACCAGATTGAGCATGCAAGGACCAGACCCACAAGACTTTTATCCAAGGAAGGTTGTAGATTGCGCCCTGGCATAGACAATAAAAGACACCTATGGTGATGTGGAGAAGGGTAAGTGGGGCTATAAGGTAGCCTTTATCTAGAATGGCATAGTGTGCCTATATTTCCAATCGATCACTGTTAATATTTTCAAGAAGAATAAGCCAATGTAGGTCGCAGGGTTTTTCGTCGACCTCGTAGGAAAATGAATTGAAGGGATGAAAATGAAATGGGCAAGCTACCTCATCAACCAATTATAGAAAGATTGTCGCAAAGCTTAGGATTAAGGGTACAATTTCCATTTCAGTTGGTTTTTTATCCTCATTGCCTTCATTTCTTGGGAGATGCTGGAAGGAGAGACCTTCCCTGAAATTGAGTCGTCCGAACCACCAGCTGCCAATTTCACTATGCTTTGGTATTCGAGCGACATGGAGAAACAATGGTAGTCAAACGTGGTGTTACACACCTATTATAAGCATCTGAAGAGGGACATTGAATCTTTCCCTCACATGACACCGAATACCCTACACTGGTTCAAGCCATTCACAAAGTTCCACGCAGATATGCATTTCATATATATCACTACATGTAGATATGAAAGCAAGGAGGAGCTACAGATTTATTATAAACTAGCATAGGAGGACATGGAAGAAATAACCAAGGAATGGCCCATAGATTTCCTTGTACCAGTTGATTAGGCATAACTCTCTGACCCTGACCTCATCAGAAGCCCCATGGTCACTCGCGAATAATATGATGCACCTAGCAACAACAAGAAGAAAAATAAGGAAGAGGTACAGGAATTGAGCAGTGCATCAAAGGAAACTACACCAGATTCACCTGAAGGGGGAGGAGGTGACGAAGTAGACAAAGAAGAGGATGAAGGGGAAGAAGACAAGTAGAAGAAGGGTGAAGTAACACCGCCTAAATACCCACTGATAGAGGTAGAAACATCTATAAAAGAAAGGGTTCCCCGATGAAACCTTCATCGCAGAAGAATTCAAAAGCCAATAAACCTCCATTCCACACTGTGATAATGGTGGATGACATTGACATTATCATTTCTACTATATCATATACCTCAGAAGACATCTTGCAACGTTGAAGTGAAGCCAAACATGAGACAATATTTGACAAGATCGAGGCAGAGCTCAAAGGGGTACAACAGGCTCGTTATTCGAGTCGTGCATTGCCTACTGTGTCGTTGTAAGCAGGGGAAATAGAAGTAGGAGATGAGCCTACCCAGCTACATAGACTAGCAGACTCGATAGAGGCTCACCTTCGTCGTGTACAGGATGAAAAAGAACAGGCCACAGGGGCCCTGAAGAAAGAAAAAGAGGAAGCTATAGAGCAACATCAGGTTGCGCAACAAGAAAAAGATGACCTCAAGGTGAAGTTTGCAGAGGATAGAGCACAGATCTAGAAGGAGAAAGAACAACTGCTCGCAAAACATATGGGAGTTAAAGAAGAAGTCACCAGATCACTTCACTTTGTGACAGGCCTAGCACAGATGGAATAAGAAACCATTGAGATCCAGGTGGGGAAGCTCACTAAATCCATTCAACAGATCCAAGCATGAAAAGAAGAACTGGAAATACAAGTCGTGACAATCACTCCACAAGAAGTGCGAGATTAGAGAGAGGAAACTTCTAGGAGCACAGTAGAAAGAATCAAGGCATTGGACTTGGAATGAAAGCAACTCAATAGTTGATGTGTGAATACCTACGAGAACCTTGCAGAGGACCCTGAACTAAGGATATTGGAGTCACAAATCTAGGAGGAAAATCAATAGGAAGCAATAGTGAAAGCACAGTTGAAGCTATTGTCACAAGTCAAGAGGATGAAAAGTTTATAGGAACAATAGATGGTTCAACAAAAGGTCCATGCCATCCAGAGTAAAGTCATGGAAGTGACCTAGAGGCTCTAGTCAGTGCAGGATGAAGCTTTCACACTTTTTTAGGAGATTGAAGGACAAGGTGCACAACTATAACAAGTAGTCACCATGTTAGAAAAATGCTTGGAAGGATCGGTGACTGAGAAAGTTATTCAAGAGTTCATCAAGTAGGAGGCTTTGGTGAAGTAGCAGGTCGAGACAACTTGAGCCAAGATTGAGGCCTTTGAGGTAGAGTTACCTAGACCAGAGTGACTCAGGACAAGTCACATGTGAGTGTTGGGGGCCTGTTGGCCCTTGAACAGGTTTTCTGGAAACACTAGTCATGTTTGACCAATTTTGGGGACTTTTACAAGCTGGTTGAAGACGGARCACCAAGCGAAGTAGAGATCGCAGGATCTCGCCCCCTTTTGTGGGATTTTTGGGATTAGGGTTTATGTAACAAGTATGGTATGTCATCCCATGGGTTTACCCATGTTTATGCCTATTTTGTAGTGTATAAATAAGTATCTAGGYGATGTAAGAAATGTCGATGGCTTAGTGCTAATGTTAGCTAAGTGAGAATAGTTGTGAACGCTCTGTGCATACTGTGTAAGACTTGCAGAGCTAAGTACAAGAGATGGTAAGAGGTCATGTAAAGGCTATGTGATGTGACCTACCTCAAGGAAGGAGGATCTGGTGAGGTGCGTGCAGATCTCCTGTCCTATGCAGAGTTGTTTTTGAGTCTCTATGCATGTAAGGAAATTGACAGAAGATAATAAAGAAGACAAAGAGTTGGTGGACATATCCCCACATTGAGGGTGAACCACGTATATCCTATGCTATGGTTGCTTTGTGTGATTGATGTGATTTATGCTTAGTGATGTCATCTTTATGTATGTTAGATGCATCTGATATAGAAGCTTAGTGCTTAATAATGTGAATGAATGCTAGATTTGTTCTATTTCTAAGTGCTAAGTGTTTGGGTGTGTTATATCTTGTTGAATACTACACTTCTCTGTAATTAGGGTTTTACCTGCGATGTGAATAAGGGTTAAATGCTAATGAATGTTAACTGCTAAGTGCTCTGTTAAGTACTGTGATCATAGATATGTGTCCTATCTAGGTTGTAGACACTTGATTCCTACAAACCCCTTGCCTCTACCTAGGGTGAGACTTCATCTTCTTTGCAAGTGTTGTCGAAAGAGCCGGTAGTTAGGGTTTTGTTGGTGTGTTGTTGAAGTGTTGAACCCTGGGTCTGCCCTGTTGACGGGTGAAATTGTCTGTCCATCAATTGAGAGAGTGGAACCGGTCCGGGGTTGTCTAAATAACCCAAGCCGTTTGGAATGAACCACCCTAACGGGTTTAACGGCTCTGTTGGCCGCTCTAAGATCCTAGGAAAACCAAAGAGAAAACTAAACTAAACTAACTAGTGTAACTAAAACTAATAAAACTAACTAAACTAATTAAAACTAACTAAAACTAAATAAAAACAAACTAAACTAATTAAAACTAACTAAAACAATAATCTAATTAAAACAAACTACTATATAAACTAAACTAAAACTAAATATAAACTACTCTAACTAGTATATACTAACTACTATTACATTAATTCTACTAATTAACCGTCTAACTATCAATTATAATACAGCTTATTCACAAATATACAATATACACAACTGGCAGATTTAAATAAAACCTGTAAAACTGATGTATTTTTCTGTCCTAAGACAGCCAGGAATATATTTTTGATTTTTATATTTTATGAAAAAGAAATAAAACTACTGAAATTAAATGATCTAATATAATAATTCTATTAATATAACTAAACTAATATCTGAACTCAACTACTAATAACAACAACAAACAAACAAGTGACTAACTGACCAGAAAGCGCTCCTAATTTATCCTGTGTATGATAACTTTGAAGCTGGTCGGAGGAAGTAAACTCGCACCGGATTGATCTAAAAGATTTTCGTAAACGATTAGCTACGCTGCTCTTTGAGTGGTTTATAGGACAAACAAGACATAAAAAATCATAACAATTTTATGATTAATAAATCTCTGCAATAAGGGAAACCTGTTATGCAAAAAACTTATATTTAATAATTCAACTTATGAAGAAGATAAACCTGTCATTCACAAACTGAATCAAAGAATTGTTATGTCTTTTATACACTTGGAAGAAACCAGATATGGATTACAGTAATTAAAATTATATCATTTGCATATGATTAAGATGTCTAAAGTAGTCATTAACCAGATACAAATTGATATACACAACATGAAACAAAATATTGATATAATGAGAACCTAAAGCTATGACAAAACACCAAATTCTGCTTCAGTCTGTATTAAAACTCCATATCCTTGTTCTCCCACGAATGAGGATGAACCTTATTACAAAAATCATAAGTATATATAAGTCTCTCCACAGGGTAAAACTTCCCTGTGGATAATATCAAACAGTTTTACATAATCTGGGAGATATCCCAGAATCAAATAAACTAGGAAAATAAAGTGCAAGTGAAATATTTGAAATATCCCCTAACTGCTCATTAAATCCACTACAATTTTGAATTTGCCTGCAATAGACCAAAAATATCAAATTAGAAAGATATTTCATCAACAAAATAATAAAAATCTAAACTTATAGACTCAGCTACAGAATCATCTGATTCTGTAGCCAGTCTAAAATAGCATACAGGACTAAATAGAAATCAAATCAAATCTCACTAAAATAATTCAATCCAATTTTCTTTCAAAAACGAATCACTATGATTCAAATGAGTTTATCATTCAAATTAAACAAAACCGAAAAGTGATTAAGTTAAAACAGGGATAAGAATACTCTGTTTTTCTTTTACCTTAACATATGGTCAAACCATAACATGACTGTTTCATATCAAATGAAATTAATGGTGAATCATATCGTATAAGATACGATTTAATCCAACACAATCATAACGGATTTACTATGGCTATAACGATGTAGCATTACATCCATGTTGTTTTAATCAAATACAGATATTGAAAGATTGTTACGATCATAGTCAAATAAAACATTCATAACAACATCAACAAACTTCGCCATAGATTTCGATCGTTGAGCGTTACACAGTCAACAGATAGGATCAACTAGTGATCAAAACTATCAACATAAGTGATAATCATAAACTGGACAACAATCAAAATAAATCATGATTGAGTTAATTATAGAAACAAATCATAATCCTGGGTGTAATCACTTTCATTCCCCAAATCAAATTTAAACAATATATTTGCAATATGAATCGAACTGATAACACGGTCAAACAAAACAATGTGAATCGATTGGTTTGGTGTAACAATTGTGCAATTTGGTCACATATTATTAGGAACGTATTGAATGGTTATTCGAATTGGAACATAAAATCATAATAGTTAACCATTATCGCCAACCATATCGTATACACTATAACCAATTCGAATCGAAACATTGACTGTGTTCAAAATTGAAATACCAGAAACATCCTGTGTTTAGAAAAGAACCGACTTCAATTAGAAACAGAGTATCCAATTTAAGACAAATCAAAACAATCAAATCCATACCACGATCAATTGAATCAAAGCTAAATCCAATCAAAGCTAAACTGGGAAAACGACATTCGATTAATCAAAACAAAACTATGCATATAGTGCATGCTTATGTGTCAAAGCAAAACCACGGTGTAAACAGAACTATGAGTTTGTCATATAACAGGTGATAGACATACCAGTGAGGCTGCTCGAGCTATGCTAGCTTTGAGTTCACGACCGCTGTAGCAGACTCCACATTCTTAAACAAAATCGAGCCTATTGTTCGCTGTTTCTTATGAGTGGCTTGCAATTTAGCCTTTTGACTAGTAAGCCTTGCAACTTGATCTTCCAAAGAATGAATTATGGACTGAAGCATTGGCACATCAAGGTAATATATTTCTAACCATGAGCCACATCAATCACAGGGTGATATAGCTGGTTGAGGTAGAGCAGGAGGGGGTTTTGACAAGTCACTGGGGGTTTCACAAGGCAGTTTAATGCCTGGGTAATTAGGGTCATTTTGCAAGCAAGGTGGTAGGTTTTTGAAAAAGTCGTATGAGGGTTTGGTACACAGACCTTCCGAATAGGGATATTCACTTGCCAGGTAACATTCCACCTCCGAGTCAGAATTTCCACTCAAATGATAGGGTCAGGGTTGACAGGAGGTCTTGGTTTGTTTCTTGCCATGCAAGATATTAGGCGAGCATTCTTTTTTCCTTTGAAATTCGCAGTAGGTTTGGCCTTAGACCTTTTAGCCACGGGTTTAACAGTTTCCACCTCTTTGGTCACAGAGTTGGGTAGGTCGATAGGTGGGTCGGGTAAGGGTTTAGGTAACAAAACACTGTAAGGTACCGAGGGTAGAGACTTGCCTTCACTCACCACAGGTTTGTCAACCTGTGGTGGGTTTGAATCTTCAAAATTATTGCGAATAAGAAAATCATTCCAACAGTCTCAGTGTAACCCCAAATGACAAACAACAAGCATTTTAATCAACCCAAAGTGAAAAAGGTTCTTATCGGCCTGGTTCCATTTATACCTCTTAGACATTTTAAACAGGCTCCTATGCAGGTAATAAGGCATATTAAGCTCATAGCCCATGAAAACCATGAGTAAATGAAGATGGTATAAGAAAACGAACCCATACTGACCCTCGTAGGTGATAAACTGCTTGGTTATCATCAATAAGTGATGCCAACGTTGCTTGAGCATATTTGCGAGCAAACCTTTGTCACAGGAGCTCACCTTTCGAGACTGGAAGAGTAATGTCCATGGGACCTCTTCCACTTTGCAATTTTTGGACCATTTTTGTCCAGTGGCAGGAAGACTGGTAGCTAAACTGAGAAATTGTTCGTCAATTTCCAATTGCACATCCCCAACCTTGGCTCGGTAACCATCAAAGGTTAATGCGAATTGTCGAGCCACGCAAGGGTTAAAACCATCAAAATTTTGTATGAATGGGAGCCATCCAAATTCCTCAAGGTCACTGTAATCACTGTCGAACATTAACAGGGCCTGGGAACCATTGGGTTCAGCCCTTACGACTGGAGCCATGGTAGCGGGCACATGGTAGGGTTTGGATTGAAAACAACAACACACAGGAGCAAAGTCATTTGGGCTGATAGCTGCGAACGATGATAGGGGAAGAAAATTAATGAGTGTGTGCGAGGGTGGTGGGATTATCCCCCCGCAATGCATAACAGTAATGGCAAAGTACAACGATGTTCAATCAATCATCACATTGTTTAAACCATAATATTTGGCCAATCTAAGGACTAAACGGTGGATGATATACCAATGCACCAATGTATTATTTGAAATCATGAATGTTCAATACAAAATCAAACCCAAAGTTAAATATGTTCCATTGTAACAATTCAAACCATTTTCATTCAACGTTACATCAAAACCCAAATTTTTAACCAACGTGCCATTGCATAATCAAACATTTTGATCAAAGGTTTTAAATCATGGTGGCAATCGATCTCATAAAATCAAAAAACCAAGTGCTATATAAATTTTATCATAAGGATCACATAACACAAACAAACCATGACCCAAATGTAAATCAATGACTAGGCAAGTTTCCATATGCTCAATGCCTTATCAATTTAATTAAATCAAATCGCGCAATCAAAGTAAAAACGTCCATATAGGCATAGTTTGAAAAATCTTTTCAGCCACATGATAAACCAAGGTAAAGCGCCACTCAAAATATCAATAAAATACTATGACAGTTCAAATAACGATAGAGGAGTTTTCACGCTTATTGTCGTGAAAACTAACTCGAGACTGATTTGCAAGCATCGCTTGAAATGAAAACATCGTCTATTTGCAAAATGCGATGGCAATTTGAAGTTCAAGAGACATAGGTGTAGGCAGATTTTAGGATAATGGAAAAAATTGAATTGGCTGCCGACAATGGCGACACATTGGGAGAAGCAGTTATCTCTGTCAAAAGAAATAAAATTCAGATTTAGAACAACAAAGAAAATTTCAACTCAAAACAACAATCAGAAAATCGTACAAACATCATCATTTACCATCTTTTCCAACGTTGTTTTTCAAGATGAAAACTAATAACAGTCTTAAGGTCGGCAAGTCACGATATTAATGATAAAATATTCAATATTGTTGGCATGGCCACTACTGCCAGCAGGCAACCATAGCCTCGACAGGGTTTCCATTTAACCCACTCAGACATCTGTGTCCTATCAAGTAGTTCTAGATCAGAATAAAGGACATTAAAGAGGTTTCTTATTTTTTTCACATATTTTCATGTACCTGACATTGCTTCGCTGCCAGCAGGCCTGTTCAGTACTCCAACGAAGTTGTCTTGGCATCATGCTTTCATTTACCCGCTGTCAGCGGACCTGTTCAGTATCCCGGCGGGTTTACAAACACTTCCCATAGCTCTTATTAATATTTTTATTTTGGTTTGTTTTGTAAATATATAGCTGAGCGGGGTGACGCTGAAAGTCTTGATATTTTAACATATTTTTTAGACCTCATCAAAAATTTTTAAAACTGTCCTTTATTAAGCTCTAGAGATGTTTTATTTCTAAAACACTTCCTATGACAGGGAGACATCTTTTTGAGTCATTCCTTTACGGAAAAGGGACAGCGTAAAAAGATAATAGATAATCATGACAAACTTTGCTCAAAGATTGAAATTAGTAAACTTCTTTCAAACAACAAAATTTTCCAACATAAATATCAATTTTAGAAATATATATCATTGATGTTCGTACAAACTTTCAGAAGTTATTTCAGCGAAGAAATTTTTCTTTGGTCTTTGTCTGAATGGCTCAGTGCACAGATATGCATATCTTTTCAAAAAAAACACACAAAATAAACTGATCAATTCAAATCAAAACCAAACAAAAATGCAAACAAAAATGAAATATTTACATAAAATACAAGGGTAGTTATCAAGCAAAGTATCTTTTCAGGGCTTGGCCATTCACCGGATAGGTGTCAAGCTACCCTTCAAGATTCTGTAATCGAAAGGAACTAGGACCCAACTTTTCAGCAATCAAAAATGGCCCAAGCCATAAATTTTGAAACTTGGTGTGCTCACCCTTCCCTTCGTGTGGTTTGTCCCACTTTAAGATGAGATCGCCTACTTCAAAATTCCTATCAGAAGTAGAATTAGAATCGAACCGGCTTTTAATTAGTTGTTGATGTTGATCTAATTTACGCTTAGCTTGGGTTCTTACTTCTTCTAACTTCATCAAAGCGTTAATGCGGCTTTCTAAAGGGGGACAATCTTCTTCTTGGACTTTTTGTGACAATTGAAGTGAAGGAAGAAGAATGTGAGGTGGCAGAATGGCTTCTCTGCCATAAACAAGAAAAAAGGGAGAGTTACCTATAGAGGATTTGGGTGTTACCCTATCATCCCACAGTGCATTTAGTAGTGCGTTGTGCCAGTTCTTGTGATTTTCAGCCATGGTTCTCTTGATAATTTTGATCAAATTCTTGTTTGTTGATTCTGCCAAGCCGTTGCCCTGGGGTAGTAACTAGCAGAATACTTAAGATTTATTCCTTTCTCCAAAGCGAAATCACTCATCTCTAGAGAAGAAAAGTATGAAGTGTTATCAAAGACTAGACAATCAGGGATACTGAAACGAGTAATGATATTCGAGTTTAGAAAAGCGATCACCTAACTTGTGTTAACAGTTCTTAGCGTGGCGGCTTCGAACCATCGATTAAAGTAATCAGTGACTGTCACAATATACTTGTGCTGCTGTGAGGATGGAGGGTTAATAGGACTTATGATATCAAGGCCCCATTGCTGGAAAGGAGAATCGACTGAAACGGGTTGCAAGGGGAAGGCTGGTTTTTGCAACCACCCTGATGCTTTCTGACAGATGATACATTTGTGACACAAAGCATGGGCATCCTTAAAAAGCGTCAGCCAATAGTAACCAGCTCTTAAAACCTTGTGAGCAGTGGTATCGCCACTGAAGTGAACACCAGCTTCTCTTGCATGCAACTCAAGCAAGACTTTTTCTGCTTCATCTTTTTCAAGATAGCGCATCAGTATGCCGTCAAAATTCTGACGAAACAGTATACCGTTAACTAGATGAAAGGAGGCGGACTTTAGTCTCAACGCTCTTCTCTTAGCGGGGTCGAGGTGACGGGGTGTTGATCCATGTTCAAGACAGTATCTAATATCTTCGTACCAAGGACTTACGAGGTTTTGTGCGTAACCAATCAGACTTTGATCACGTTGTTCTAGGTTTGACGCATCACTATCTTCTTGCTGTCCTATTTCTGAATCAACAACCAACTTACACAACCCTTGGCCTCTCACAATCTGTGCTGGGGTGATCTCTAAGTCATACTCCCGTAAAGAGGTAACCCAGTTGGCTCTTTTCTCTCCTAACTCCTTTTGCACTAACAAGTTCCTTACGGCAGGGTAGGGGACAATGAATTTCATTCTTGACTTCAAAAGATAGGATCGAAAATGCTTAACTGCTTTGAAAACAGCATAAGCTTGCCGATCGACTGCTGGATAGTTAAGTTCAGCACCTTTGAAAGAAGAGCTCATAAAGGCGATGGGTACTTCGTTGTTCTCGAAATTCTTCTGAGTTAGGACTGTGGCATAGGAATGATCAGAGGCAAAAGTATAGAGTGTAAAGTCTTGAGAGAAATCAGGGCTCATGAGAGACGGAGCGTCTATTATGGCCTTCTTTATGTCATTAAAATATTTATTTTATGTGGGTCCCTAGTGGCATTGGGTGTCTTTCTTAATCAGGTTTTGGAGAGGCCTGACCATTTCAAAAAAGCTGGGGACAAATCTTCTCACGAAATTAATCTGTCCTAGGAAAGACTGCATGGATTTTTTGGAGGTAGGTGGGGGAAGTTTAGTGATGACTTGGGTCCTTTCGGGGTCAATAATCATTCCATCACTAGACACAATGAATCCTAGTAATTTACCCTGCTCTACTGCAAATATGGACTTCTTGGGGTTCAAGGAGATGCCGTATTTACGACATCGTAGCAGAACGACTCGTAGGTGAGCTAGATGATCGTCTTTGTTTTTAGAATAAATGGTGACATCATCTAAGTAAACTACTACGGAGTGATTGATTAAGCCTCTAAAATCAATGTCCATTGCTCTCTGAAAGGTAGCACCAGCATTAATCAATCCAAAGGGAATTTTGCGATAAGCATAAGTGCCCCACGGGGTACGGAAGGTAGTTTTTAGTTGGTCTGGCGGAGACATCAATAMTTGGTTGTATCTAGAGAAACCATCCAGTAAGGATAGCCTCTCGGAACCAAATACTTGTTGAAGAATCTGTTCCATGGGAGGGACAGGATAATTATCTTTGTCATACGCTTTGTTGAGGTTTCGGAAATCGACACAAAGTCGAATTTCCCCGTTTTTCTTTCGGACTGGGACGAGTTTGGATACCCATTGAGTATGTCTAACAGGAAAAATTATTTTAGCGCTTAGRAGTTTATTCAATTCTTTTTGTAYGGTCGGTTCTAGTTTAGGATTCATTTTCCTCAGTTTCTGTTGGAAGGGTAAGGTTTGGGGCTTCATCGGGATGACATGTTGTATAATATTAGGATCGAACGTTTTAAGATCATCGTAAGTCCATGCAAAGACATCCTTAAATTCTTTAAATAATTTAACAAAAGCAACTTTTTCTTGTCTAGAACATCCCAAGCCTAAATTGATACACTGAGGATTTTCATTAGTCCCTAAATTGACTTTTTCATAAGATAATGAGGAACTATTAGTTTTGCAATTGACCATCTTTTTAAATTTATCTTCAAAATCATAAAAATTTTCTAATCTAAYAACAAATTTGGGTATGTTATTTACCATGTCCGATAGAGCTTCAGGAGATTTCGGATTAGGTATTACCGTAAAGTCGTGCAAATTGTCGTCGTGCGTTTTTTCATCTATCACTGCACCTTGAAAGGTTTCTTCCATGTGCAGAAAGTTAATGATCTATTGATCATCGTCAAATACTCTCCAGTTTGTGATATTGTCAGGAACATATGGTCGAAACAATAGCTCCATGGAGAATGCGTTCGGGGATAAGCCTTTTGCAGGAAGAAGTTTAGAGGCAACATTAGCTAGTAGATCCGCTTCGGCATTGTTTACTATAGGAATGGAATTTATATTAAAAGCAGAAAATTTGTTCATTAAACTCCATACCTCATACTGGTAACTTTTTAGATGCGGGGAAAGATAGTGTATAGAGTCTCTTACCTATCTGACCACTATTTCAGAGTCACCGAATACAACCAGATTTTGAATGTTCATGTCCAAGGCTTTTCTGAGACCTTGCAGTAAAGCCTCATATTCTGCAGTATTGTTAGTACATTCAAATTCTAGTCTACAAGCCATTAATGTCTTATTACCTGCCGGATCAATAATGATGCAGCCTGCACTAGCTCCTTCTTTAGACTTGGAACCATCGAAATATAGAGACCAAATTTGATTTCTATCAGGCTCATGGGATTGTTGCATAGAAGCTGTTGGTTGCACATATGCTATGATCTCGGATAGCTATTGTGGATTGTTGATAGGTGAAACTTCAGCCATGAAATTTCCGAAGAAGGTGTCCATCCCTTGGACTTCAGGTGAATCAACAGGAGTTGTGTATGGTTCATTAGGGTCGTTCAAATATGTGACCGTGAACTTGAGGTAACACTCACAATTCACCCTGATCTTGTTGGGCTTACCGTTTTCTGGAAGCCACAAATGAGACCAGTCTGTGGCGAAGTAACCATGTAATTTCTCTGACCAGTCCCTGCTCAAAAACATTCCATACACTTTTTGAATATCCACCACAATTATATGAATAACTTGATGAACCTTTGGGTTAGACGATAATCTAATCAATACATTTTTTAGTTCGCCTATAACTTTAACATCCGTTCGATCAAGTTGTATGATTTTCAAAGAAGATGGTTCTACTTCAGCGTTAATCTTTTGGCAGACTGACCAGAGCATCACATTTGATGATGCTCCTGAGTCAACCATACAATTATGCACATTTATGTTGAAGATTTCGAAAGTTAAAAGGAAAGGAGGTACATTCTTGCGAGTACTTAGAGTAGTAGCTTGTGGTTTCTTACTCGCGGTTTCTAATGCTATTTTATCTACATTATTCACATTATTTACGTTATTATTTACAGGAGTTACAAGAAGGCTTCCTTTGTCTTGAGGATCAGGATTGTTTTTAGAGGAAGTCTTCTGCGGCACTTTGCTTTGCACAACCTTGTTACCATTTGAATTACCATTCTTGCCATTTTCAAAAATATTTTGCAACATCTTCTGTAACAAAAATGGAAATTTCAACAACTCATAAATAGAAATGTTAGCCCTTAATTTTTTAGGATCTTCAACAAAATCATAATCTAATTTAGGGCCGGCATTAATCTGTTTAGTTTCTACTGATTTAGATGGCTTTGGAGGTGG
Organism: Picea engelmannii; assembly: GCA_009831015.1. Lineage (NCBI taxonomy): Eukaryota > Viridiplantae > Streptophyta > Pinopsida > Pinales > Pinaceae > Picea > Picea engelmannii. The sequence continues at coordinate 395,804 of ML789814.1, forward strand.
AGTTGTAGTGTTCTCGGCGGGAGGTTTGTTAGTTGTCTTACTCCTAGTGTTGTAAGGATGAATAGTCTCGAAATTAGCTTGGAAGATACTATCCGAGAAGTGTCCAAAGATGTTTAGAGAAGACTCTTCTTCTTGAGTTGTTTCCTGCTCGACTTCTTCGTGAGGAATATCAGGGGGCATCAAGTTATCTTGGGTTTCTAGAATTGTCTGAAGAGCACATTGCAAACTTTCTAGGTTCAAGCCTTCGGGGTTTGGATTAGGCCGGTTGGTTTGAAAAGGCTTTCGGAAAGGAGGTTTATAAGGTCCTTTACTCAAGGAAGCTTCTTCAGTCGACCTTTTTAAATCTATAACTTTATTAGACAATTTTTGTACAACTTTAGTTAAATTTTCCAAATCAGAGTTTTCAGGTTGTGTTTTGTTTTGTGTAGGTCTGGGGAGAGTTTCAATCTTCTTTTTGGAAGAAGAAACAGTCTCAGTTTCATTGCTAGAAGAGTCCTTAAGGCTAAGTATGTCTTTTTCAATCTGAGTAGCCTCCTCAAAGGCTTCTAACAACGTGGCCTTTTTAGAACGTTTGACCCAAATAGCTATATTTTGATGTAGAGCTTTAGTGTAGTAAGCTATTACAAGACTCTCAGTAGGCATAGAATCTACAGGGATTTGATTTTTAAGCGTTAAGAATCTTTTATTGAAATCTTTAACTTTTTCTTTTGGGTTCATTTTTAAGATCGAAAGATCCATGACTAAGACTTCCGGAGGTTTACCATCTCCGAAATTTTCCAAAAAACATGATTCAAACTTTTCCCAAGACACTATTGTATGAGGCTGTTGGGAAAAGTACCATGTGGATGCATTACCCTCAAAAGTATAAGGGAACAACCTACAGAAAACGTCTTCATGTTCAACATTACGGAGTCTGATGGCTAACATAAATTTTTTTATATGATCTTCA
>ML789814.1:417073-435268 GCA_009831015.1 Picea engelmannii
GTGTCCAGCATCACTGTATGTTATACTGAGATTCCTCAGTCTCTCTGGCAGTTTAAGACTCTTCGTCTTCTCTGAGACAGTCGAACTCTTGATATTCATCGACCCTGATCGACGGTTCATGATCTTGGTGAATCAACGGTCCTGATCTCATCGTGATCTCGCATATCGTTGTTCCTTCATTGGAGATTTTCGTCACTCCAAGTCGCGATAGGTGAGACTCAGAGATGGAGCTTGGATCAACGGTCCACATCTTTTGGTGTATTGATGGTCAGGATCTTATCATGATCTCACATCTCGTTGTTCCTTCATTGGAGATTTTTGTCACTCCAAGTCGCGATAGGCGAGACTCAGAGATGGAGCTTAGATCAACGGTCCACATCTTTTGGTGTATTGACGGTCAGGATCTTATCGTGATCTCGCATCTCATTGTTCCTTCGTTGGAGATTTTCGTCACTCCAAGTCACGATAGGCGAGACTCAGAGATGGAGCTTAGATCAACGATCCACATCTTTTGGTGTATTGATGGTTAGGATCTTATCGTGATCTCGCATCTCGCGAGTTTGGTGGTTATGTTTCTTTCCTTTCCAAGTCGCGATAGGCGAAGCTCCGAGATGAAGCCGGATCAACGATTCAGATCACACCTTGATCTAACGGTTGCGATTAAATCACGATTTTTCATCTTGTGAGTTCGATAGTTATGTTTCTTTCCTCTCCATGTCGTGAGTTGTGAAACTCCGAGATGAAGTTGGATCAACAGTCCAGAACAAAACTTTGATTTGACGGCTGCGATTAAATCACGATTTCACATATCATGATTTTGATAGCTATGTTTCTTGCCTCTCCATGTCACGAGTCGCGAAACTCCGAGATGAAGATGGATCAATGGTCCAGAACAAAACTTTGATCTAACGGCTGCGATTAAATCACAATTTCGCATATCGTGATTTTTATAGTTATGTTTCTTGCCTCTCGATGTCGTGAGTCGCGAAACTCCGAGATGAAGCTGGATCAACGGTCCAGAACAAAACTTTAATCTGACGGCTACGATTAAATCGTGATTTTGATAGTTATATTTTTTGCCTTTCCATGTCGCGAGTTGCAAAACTCCTAAGTGGAGTCGAATCAATGATCCACATAACCCCTTGAGATGGAAGGTCCTCATACTGTCAGAAATTTTGGATGAGATCCAACGATCAGCGACGCTTCTCCTCCAAGCTTACACATCCTTCTTACTTGGAAGAATTTCGACTCTGTGCTAATTCCTCTTGATCCTACGTTGTTCCTGTTTGTCTATCGATGCACACTCTGATCCTGCCATCTTCACTATTTGTACTTGCCATCAATGACAAGCATACACTATCTATTAATCATTTGCCAACAATCTACCCCTTTGGCATTCCTCCTGAGCCTACGTTGTTCCTGTTTGTCTATCGATGCAGACTCTGATCCTGCCATCTTCACTATTTGTAGTTGCCATCAATGACAAGCATATGCTATATGTTAAGCATTTGCCAACATTACTAGGCTTTTATATAGCATCACAAAATGGTCCATTGGACAAAGTAAAAAAGAGTTCATTAAATGAGTCTCAATTATTGGTATAATAGATCTAACTACCCAACTAACTAAGTAATGGAAAATAAATCTCGATACAATAATGGAAAGAACTCATTAGATGAGTCTCTATTATTATAATAATAGATCTAACTACCCAACTAAATAAGTAGTGGAAAATAAAACCCAATACAATAATGGAGAGGTGGGACTCTCTTGGACCCATATTGGAAACTTGCTAGCCCAATTAATTAATGAGGTGGGAATCCTCTTGATCCACATGGACAATCTATTATCTTTATAGATTTATGAATTTTGGATCCAAATATAGACCATATACCCCCTAAAATTTGGATCATTTCTTTCCCCTTAGAAAATGATGGTCCCCATCATTTCACCCATGCTAAAAAGAGAAACCCCATTATCGCAGCATTATGATTACAATGTGAAAATACCCAATGAAGAGAAGGGTTTTTTTTGGTTGACCAATAACCATGGGTTTTTTTTTGAACCATGGCCTAGTTAACAATGGCATTGTACACGGGTAGAAAAATAAACAAATTTTAATAAAATCCCAAAATTTAAAAAATAATATGGAAAAATCGTGACTTTGGGGGCTATGAACATCCCTCTGCAAATATATTCATAACTCTTGCTACAGGTGATGAAATACAATTCCATCGAAGACAAATTTGAGATACTAAGGATATATTTCCATCGGAATATGGAACTTGTTCTGAGGTGGCCCATGGAGTGAGAAAAACTAGGCCGAATGTGAAGGTCACACGACCACACTGGTTACAGACATGTGCTCCTTAAAGAAACGATATCTCATCAAATAGACAACGAAATGCAATTCTGAAAAATACCCATTTGATATATTGAAGTGATATTTCCATCCATATGTCGAACTCCTTCTATTTTTTTCTGAGTAGGGAGAAAACACTTTTGATTATGGTAGTACATGTGGCCTCCTTGGGTCAAATACATGCTCTGATTTAATCGATGTTATATTTCAAACCGGGAATCCAAATGAGATTTTGAGAAATACCCATTTGATATATTGAAGTGATATTTCTATCAATATGTGTAATGCCTTATGTATTTTCCTAAGGAGGGAGAAAACTACCGTTGAATATGGTTGTATGTGCAGCCTCCTTGGGTCAAATACATCTTGATATTCAATCGATGATATCTCTCAAACCAGGAAGCCAAATGAGATTCCGTGAAATACCCATTTGAGATATTGAATATATATTTATAATGATATGTGGTAGAGCATATGAAATGTTGATTATAGGTTGCATCACCTATTTGAAGTTGGTTGAGTGTAGAGGGATGCAAAGGATGCCAAGGGTTTGTAGAGTAGCTTTGGAACCTCTATGGGAAGCATGGACACCCTGCAAATTTGTTGAAAATGTTGTAGATCAATGGATGTAGTGGATCCATGTATCAATGTAGTGAATCCATATATGATTCTCCTTATAATGTTGAACGAATATCCGAGGGAAAAAAAACTATTTGGTGCATGTAGACCAATTGTGATGCTTACAATGTATTTCTCAGAAAATGTATTATGATAGTACCAAAAGTATTTTGGTGATTTCTGCAAATGTTTGAACCCACAACATGCTTCAAACCCTTTTCCCAATGGAGAGCATACCTTCTATGATACCACTGATCTGGATCTCGGGGGCTGAGATTTGGATGGCTTGAGTTCTGAGAGAGGAGGAGCTTAGATGTGTTAATATTACATGAAAAGAATCATGGTGTTAGGGACCTAACCTCCCTAACCCCTCATGTAGGTAGAATAATATAATTCCATGTAATAAAGGCCAATATTAATAAGGAATATCAATAAGGAAGAATAAGTCAAATGTAAGAAGAACTAATAGAAGCTTCTGCTTCCAGAAAGATCTTCCTCTAGATTGTTATTTTGGATAGACAGAGTATAAATAAAGGTATAGGGTATGAGAAATATTGTATTGGATATTATTGTAATAGAGTTCTTCTCTGCTGGAGGTTTCCCCCTCGAAGAGGCAAGTGAACATTGCTATTAGTAATCAAAGTTCTCTTCCTGGTGTTATTCTGGTATTATTCTATTATTGTTTTGATTATATCATTTCTTCTCTGCCTTTTCTAGCTAAAATATTTTTGTTATGCATACTATTTTGTATCTCGAATACTACAAGTGGTATCAGAGCACCTTCATTGGCATAAATTTGTGGTTTAAATTTTTTTTCAGGGTAGAGATGTATTCCAACATATTAAAACTACAAAGATCTTTCGTTATACACATAAACATGTGGTCAGTAATTCATACACGCAAGAAATACAAGTGGTACCTAAGCACACATCTATTGGTAACCCTTGTAACCCATGTTGGTACCTCTTCGAGTGGTAGCGCATCAGACAAAACCTATATACGGATTGACCTAGATATCCTGAAGCCCTCCATAGATAAATTGATTGGTCGCATGACTGCTATAGTGCCACTGAGAACAACACTCAGGAAGATACTCTCTAGTACCTGGGTAGTCGGGTAGTATGGCTAAGGGCACGGTCTAGCCTCCTTAGTTGGTGCCCTAAGATATTGAGCCGAGTACTACTGTTGGACCCCAAAAGTATATCATAGAGTTATAGCACAAGGAAAACCCTTATCTGTAGAAACCCTGAATATCCTACCCCTAGGGATGAAAACAAAAATACTAGAACATACAAGATCTATTGTCGTGCAACTATGCCTTCTACATTTTGGTTGTGAAATTACTACACATTTCTTCCTGTTAAGAATTTGGGCATTTCGTCATTGCAGTATTATTCATGTCAGAGTATAAATCTACAGGAGTAAAAAAAAAAGTATAGTGGTCCCGCTCACACACCTATTTGGGAGCTATCCCATTGGGTTCCTCTCTTCATCCCAATTCAAGTGATACCTATCAGTTTTAACACAATTTGTTTTGTGGATTCGACCCATCTCCGACACCCTTATTTGGATCCTATCCCTTTGGATCCCCCTTTTCTCCCTAATCACAATGGTACCTATCATTTGACACCCTTTTTCTCCATGGTCCCACCCAGCCCTCCAAACCCCTTTTATTTCCCCTATACCATTTTCTTTTTCCTTTGTCCAAATGACTACCACATAGGCCCAAGAACTCAATGCCTTGATTGCTGACAACCACCAGCACAAGGAAGACATCAAGAATATCAGTGCCAACATTAGCTCCATCAATTCAACTATTGAGATCCCTAAGGAACAATTTTCCCACATCAAATACCTCAAGGAACAATGTTCCCACATCAAAGACCTCAAACAGCACTTCCTGGGCCATTCCTAGAACCCTTCCTCTTCTGAACAACCATCTTATTAGGATGACCGTGACTCTTCCCATTACCAAGGCCCTCATACTACCAACCATTTAGGTCATTTGACCAAGTTAAAGTTGTCTAGGATAGTGGAAGACTTTATTGTCACATTTGAGCACTTGGCTTTTAGAATGGATGGCATGTCAGATGCTTTCTTTAGGGAATGCTTTATCAATGGCCTAAAAGATGAAATTCGTTCCCATGTTCTCATGAAACCCCCAGACTTGGTTGGAAGATACTCAATGAGCCAAGGAATTCCAACATATTGTTTCCTAGACCCGCAAACTAGAGATGATTTTAAGGATGGAAATTTATTTTAAAATGTAGAAACCTTGGCGAATCTTACTAATCCTTCATATGCCAACTATAAATGTTTGGAGATATTTTTGTAAAAAATTTCAAATTTCTAAGGATTTTATATAGTTTTTATAAAATTTTGGCAATTTTTAAAGTAAAATAATTTTATCCTATAGAATTTGGGCGAATCATTTTTAAAATAGCTTATCTCATTTTTGGAAAAAAAATGGAAAATTATCCCATGAGAGGAATTTAGCCCCTAAAATCATCCCTGTCGCAAGCCCTCCTTTCCTCCTTTGCCTAAACCCACCAATTTTCCCCCTCCTACAACTCCCCTCAAGATCCAGAAATTAACCAGGGTTGAAATGGTTTAACGTCAACTCAAGGGAATTTGTTATAATTGTGATGAAAAATATTTTCCTAGACACAAGTGTAAGCAACAAAATCTCTTTATGGTTGTGACTGAGGTTTAAAGAAGATATTGTTGTTTCGCCTGTGGAGGAACTACCACTACATTTTTAACTCACCCCACCATATGACCCTCCCGATGTTGACCTGGTGATTTCACTTAATGCCCTCATTGGCTTCTCTACTCCCCAAAATCTCAAATTAATTGGTTACATCAAAAATAGGAAATTCATCATCCTTGTGGACAGTTGTAGCACCCATAACTTTATTCATCGCCACATTGCACAAGAATTCAATTGTTACATCTGTGTCATCAATAATTTTCAAATCATGATTGCCAATGGTGGTTCCATGAAATGCAGGGGACGATGTGAAAATGTGTGACTCCAAATTGGTTAGTATCACCTAAAATCCCATATGTTTTCTATAGGCATGAGTGGTTTTGACATTGTTCTTGGTGTCGAATGGTTATGCACTCTAGGCCCCATTCTCATGAATTTTAAGGACTTAACCATGAAATTCCAAAAAGAGAGACAATGGTATATGTTCCAAGGCATCACCGTAGGCTCCCCTGAGATCATCAGTTCCCATTTCATGGAAAATCTCCTAAAAAAAGGTCATTCAGGAATTATATCCCAACTCCACTCCATTCATGTTTTTGAGACACCATCTGTGCATCCCTACCTCCAATGTATTCTCTCCTGCCACCATGTTATTTTTACCACCCCCAAATACCTTCCCCCTTCTCATGGAGTCAATGATCATTCCATCCCTCTCATCCTGGGAAACATTCCTCCCAATGTTAAGCCTTAGCGTCATCCCTTTTGCCAGAAGAATGAAATTGAGAAAATTGTTCATGAATTATTAGAAGTCAGTGTTATCCATCCCAGTACTAGCCCCTATTCTTCCCATGTGGTCATGGTACTCAAGAAAGAAGGTACTTGGCGCATGTGTCCTGATTTCCACACCCTCAACAAACTCACAATAAAAGACAAATTCCTCATTCCTTTAATTGATGACCTCTTAGATGAATTGACTGGTGCTAAGTACTTCCCCAAATTGGATTCACATTCTGGCTACCACCAGATTCGTATGAAAGAAGAAGACATTCCCATGACTATGTTTCGCACTCATGAGGCTCATTATGAATTCTTGGTAATGCCCTTTGGATTGTGTAATGATCCTTCCACTTTACAAAGTCTTATGAATCATGTATTCCTTCATTTTCTCCATCATTTTGTCTTAGTTTTGTTTGATGATATTCCCATCTACAGTAAAACTTGGCCATCCCATCTCTCCCATGTGAATCAAGTTCTCCATCTACTCTCTAAACATCAAATTTTCCTCAAACAATATAAATGTTCCTTTGGTGCCTCAAAAGTGGAATACCTGGGTCATATTATCGGAAAGGATGGTGTCTGAGTGGATACTAAGAAAATTGAATACATGCAATATTGGCCTCACCCTAAAAATCTTAAGAGCTTGCATGGTTTTCTGGGTTTAATAGACTATTATAGGAAGTTTATTTGTAATTATGGAAATATTATTGCTCCTCTCACGTCCCTCCTTAAAAATAATGATTTCACTTGGACTTTAGCTACAGATCATGCCTTGCAAGCCTTAAAAGATGCTATGTGCTCGGCCCCTATCCTATCTCTCACAAACTTCACAAATACAGTTGTATTGGAATGTGATGCTTCCAGGAAAGGAATTGGAGCTTTCCTTATGCAAGATGGAAGGCCCTTGGCCTTCACTAGAAAACAAATTTCAGAGTGACATTTGAGCCAATCCATTTATGAAAAAGAAATGTTATTTATTCTGCATGTTTTGGATCTCTGGCATCCTTTTTATTTGGGTCAATGATTCCAAATCAAATATGATCATGAGAGTCTCAAGTATTTCCTGGAACAATGAATTTCATCCCCGACACAAGAAAAATGGGTCACCGGGCTATTTGGCTATGATTATGAGATCAGTTACAAGAAGGGGAAGGAAAATGTAGTGGTAGATGATCTTTCCCATAAATATCCAAGCTTCATGGAATTCCTAATTCTATTGTCTCTGACAAAGACCCCACTTTCACCAACAAATTTTGGCAAGAATTGTTCAAGCTACAGGGTACCCAATTTCATCTCAACACTGCTTATCACCCTCAGACGGGTGGCCAGACTAAAGTTGTCAACAAGAGTTTGGAAACATATTTAAGGTGTTTTTCATCTGAGAGGAAAAATTGGTGGTCTCAATGGTTACCCCTAGTTGAATGGTGGTAAAACACATCTTACCATACAACTACTCGCATGACTCCTTTTGAAGAAGTCTATGGCCAAAATCCCCCATCAATTCTCTCCTATATTCCATGGGTCTCGAAGGTTCAGGAGGTTGAAAAAAATATTATATTATGCGAGACTATTCTTTGTTCCCTAAAAGACAATTTGGTCATGGCTTAGAATCACATGAATATGTCAAAACCAAGGAAGGAGCATTGGACAACATGAATAAAAAGGGTTTTCAGGTATTTGTGTGGCACTGCTAGCTATGGATTGTGCTATGAAGGAAGATTGGGATTGGACAGAGTGGTGGATATACATGGATTTGTGGATACAGACTTGGCTAGAGATATGGATCATGGTAGATCTACTAGTGGGTATGTGTTTAACCTGTTTGGAGGAGAAATAAGTTGGATGAGAAAAAGGCAGGTTGTAGTGTCATTTTCAACTAGAGAAGCTGAATACATGGCATCCACTCATGCAAGTAAGGAAGTAGTATGGTTACAAAGATTGTGTTCAGGTATTGTGTTGGTAGAGCAAGTTGTAAGGATATATTTTGACAGTCATAGTGCAATTTTTCTGGCAAAAAACCCGGCTTATTGTTCAAAGACAAAGCATATTGATATTAAATATCAATTTGTGAGAGACATGATTGAAGAAAAGAAAGTATCGTTGATGAAGGTGGACACTTTGAAGAATGTTGCAGACTCATTAAGAAATATGTAAGAACTAAGAAGTTCTCTTGGTGTAGAGGATCCATGGGCATTGTTGCCCTGGATTTTTGATTATGTAACCCTATAGCCCCCTATATGCAAACAAAACAACAAGTGGGATAATGTTGGGTATGTGTTATATTCTTTGCACGAGTAGTAGTGTCTGAGAGTTGTGTCGGGCATGTAGGAGGGTTAGAGGGGGGGCGCTAGGCCCCCCCTTGGGGTGTGTAGGGGGGTGAAGCCCCCTTGTGCAAGGGTTCATGGGTAGGGCCCTCTAAATTTTCTTTTCTGCCTCGAGAAACATGTCACATACTTAGGTGGTTTTTCAGCACATGGCTTTTTGTTGATGGTTTTCTATTTCTGTTTAAGGAATTAGAGTTGTGGACTAATCTAGTTCATTGGGTTATGGTTTTGGATGTCACCGGCTCATACATGTATATTTTATTGTAAACAATGTATCAATATGAATGAACATAGAATATCCTGGTTTTCCCGGTTTGGGTTTCCAAGGGAAAAATATCTGTGTAATGTTTTTATTTTCCATTGTATATTTTTTGTTCTTTTATTGAAAATTTGTTTGTTGTAAATATTGTACAAGGTTAGAATATACACACTCTAACTTCTCCTTCTATTTATATTTATTCTTTACCTTCTTGGATGTCTTCAATGTTGCTTCCTTTGTGAATGGATTGTCTTGGTTTTTCCACATACCCTAGGCTGTGAGTATCCCATGTAGATGATCCATGCTCAAGGTGTCTATATATGCTCTTTCTTCCAGGGATGAAATATTTGGATCATATCTCATAGGTAGAGACCTCAACACCTTTTGAACAATGATTGTTTCCTTCATTTCTTCTCCCAAACATTTTATTGTATTGATTGTCTCATCAAATCGTAGAAAGTATGAGGAAATGTTTTCATCTTCATTAATCTTCAATTGTTCAAACTTGGCTCTAAATGTTTGAAGTTTGGAGAGGGATCTCCTCAATAGAGTGAAGTCCAAGATGTCACCAATCCTCAAGTGGAAATAACTAACTCTCTAGAATGGTTCCAGATTACCAATTCTCGAGAGGACTTTCAACTTCACCCCAATTCTGAGAGACATATTATGCGAGTGAATTCTTCTGGAGACTTAGTTGTTTTGTCTTCTGGATCACCAACTGGACCTTTTCCAGGACCTAAGGGCCAAGATCCTTTTTAGACTACTGGCATTTTTAGACGGGATCTCTTTGGTTCAGGAGTAGGCATTGATATCACCGTCTCACCTGTGTTCCCTGAAACTTCTGACCCAGACGTAGTACCTTTTACTACTGCTTATTATTTTCCTGGTACAGAAGCTCCGTGAGCTGACTAAATCTTGACCCTCCCTTTACAAATGGTCCATTACATAGATACTACAAGTATTCACACCAGGATTATAGCATCTAGTCAAGCCCCCATTGGCACACTGCTCTTGCCCAGTGTCACCCCGACACTTCCACCTAGATACCGTGCGTTGAATGCTTATATTTCCACTCCTACGCAAACCCCATCTAGAACTCCTAGTGGTCCCTCTTCTTCTGGGCACTCTCCTCTTGGTTTCATTCTGACACTTCCTCAACCCCCTTTCGGAGGACCTTTTCAATCCTCTATCGGTGGCACCAATCCTAGTGGCACCATCCAGTCATTCACACCAAATTACCAGATTCCTGTTGGTGGAAAGTTTCACCAAGGAGGTTTAACTCAACCCCCCCTTGTAGGGAAAATTCCTATTGGAACACAAATCCCAATTGGAACACAACCCCCAATTGGAACTTAACCCTCGATTGGAGGACAACCCCCACTGACCCCACCCTATGGAAAAAACATACCTCCATCCTTAGCCCAGTATTGGAACCATCTGATACAACATAATCCTCAATCGACTGGGGGGAAACAACCTCAAGTTATGTCCATTATACCCCCTAGTATAGGCCAACCATATCCAGGCACATCCAATCCCATGAGCTACTTTTCTACACAACAACCACCGAATCTACCTGGGTCTTCGTATTATATGAAGACTGCTTATGGTCCCACTAGTTTACCGATGAGACTCCCTCCCCAAAGCCACCAGTACCCGCATGTGAATAGACCGTTACCCTTCTTAGCCACTTTGGATCTTCCAGATCTATCGAGGATTTTAAACAATCTGATCCGTCACTCTCCCCAATGGCCCTCTATACCTGCCAAGCTACCATCTGACATCCCTAAATTCGATGGCAAAGCAGGAGAGGACCCGAACAATCACGTCATGACTTTTCACCTCTGGTTCTCATCCAACTCCTTGATGGATGACTCTATACATTTATGTCTTTTTCAATGAACTCTCACAGGTTCTGCCACGAAGTGGTATATAGAATTACCATGAGGTTTCTTCACCGACTTCAACACCCTATCTATGGATTTCCTCACCCACTACTAGTTACCGATCCATTATGAAATGAGGACCGAGATTTTGAGTTCTTTCAAACAAAACAAAGCCACTCATATATCCGATCACATTCATGAGTGGCGACAGAGACAACGTCTCATCAAACTCGAACTTCCCGATCAGTTGCTGGAAAAGTGGTTCACAAAATCATTTGTGAATGACATCATTCGTGACATCACCATGGGTGGAGTTGTCATGGAAGAATAGTCCATAAGTCGTGCTCAATACCTTGACCTCGTTTACTCACAAATGGGTACACTTTACGAATTACTCTCTAATGCACCTCATCCTTCCACTTCCGCCACTTCAACTACTCCAATTGCTTCTCATGCAGTCGATGGTGTGATTGGCACTTTCAATGCCCAACCACATTCTGCCTCAAGAAACAACCCTAAACCCATTTCTTCTAATGTTCAAAATGCTCTGTCTCCTACCCCTCCCATCAGTAAGACTTCTGAGGTAAATACGGTTCAATCTACCCCAGCCGGTAAAAACAAATCCAGAAAAGGAAAGGGTAAGAATAAGGAGGAAAAAAATACCTTGCAAGAAGAGAAAACCAAAACTCCACCTATTGATGATAGGGATAAGCGCAAACCCCGATACCCTTGTCTTATCTGTGGTGATGATCACTACATGAAGGATTGTCCATGACGTGCTGAGGTTACTAAGTTCCTTCAAGGGGCCCCGAAACCACCCACTCCGGTCATTTTGTCCCAACCCTTCCCCTCTCAATAATAGGCCCAATTGGTCATTCATGACCAACCTTCCCCTTCCACTACATCCTATGTATTAATGTGTATTGGTTATTCAAAGAAGAATGACATTGCACTTACTGCTCGAGCCAAAGATTATTCTCCCTCTAAGGAGAAGGTTGATGTTATACCTCCTTCAATGGTCCAACCATATCCCATGACTCCACCTACCAACAGTCCTCTTCATCTCGAATGACTGTGTTAAGAACCAAAGACTGAATACAAAAACACCACAACAGATATAGAAGAACAATACTGAAAAACACCACTTTATTATAGAAACCCTTGAGATAGGGAAACACCATACAATGGATCCTATTATGGAAGGGATCCTCTCCTGTTCACTTGCCTCTTCGAGGGGGCATCCTCCTATTGAGATACCGCTCCAAACACAATAATTCTCTTCATGTCTCATTACATTGCTTGAATCCCTTTATATAGTGCTACCATCACCTAAGAACATTCTAGAGGAGGAATCTTCTAAAAGTAGAACATTCTAAGAAGTCCTCTTACATTTATTATATCTAATTACCCATTTATTATATCTAACTACCATAGTGGGCCTTATTTAATAATATAGTGGACCTAGTCCACCTTACATTACATGACCTCAACTATTATCATTATGGGCCCTCTAGGCCCCCCCACTACCTCTCTAGCTACCTTACATTTATTATATCTAACTACCATAGTGGGCCTTATTTAATAATATAGTGGACCTAATCCACCTTACATTGAATGACCTCCACTATTATCACTATGGACTCTCTAGGCCCCCCCCACTACCTCTCTAGCTACCTTACAGACTGATCCTTGACATAGTTCTTTGCCCCCCTCCAAAGGGCGTCATTTGGAAAACGACTTTCAATCCTCATGCTCATGCTACCCAAAACTATAACATTTTTGAAGATCTGGCTCAAGATCCTTCCATGATGTCAGCCCTCGAAGTCCTTCAAAGTTGTCCCATACAATGGAAGGCACTGTTGAAATCTATCAGTGGAATCGACCCGATAGATACGAATTTAATAATTTTTGACTTGGAATATCACATTCCAAGGTTACCCCCTCAACTCACATTTCAAATCTAAGTGATTGTCTCCGACAAAAACATTTGTAGAACCGTTATTGATGAGGGTGCCTCAACATGTGTCATGTCTATTACCTAATGGAAATCCATCGGCTCTCCCTCTTTGACTGAATCCCATAACACACTCAAAGCCTTCAATGGCTCTGGTTTTAAGCCTTACGGTGTCCTTCCTTCATTGCCAATCATGCTAGAAGGAAAAACAGTCCAAGTCGAAGTGGAAGTCTTTGATGCTCCTCTTGATTACAATCTTTTGCTTGGCCGTAGATGGATCGATTCCATGAACATAGTTGTGTCGACTCTTTTTCATGTTGTACGTTTCCCACATCAAGGAAAGGTAATTACCACCAAGAAATTAGCCTTATTTAAATCAGATACGCGTATTGGAAACATACCATTCATCGCTAAAACCCCTTCGGGTTACGAGAACATCGGTGTGGGTATTCTCAAAGACTCTTCATTAATGGGTACCTTCCCCATTCCACCACCTGATGTTCCACACTCATCTATCACTTCAATCAACATGATCTCCACCTCGATTCATGGAACCCCTGCATCTCACGACCCATGGATGGTACTCGACCCCGGTGATCATCTTCGTTACGACGATTAAATGCCTTTGAGTCTAGTCGAATCTACCTATCAGGCCATTCAATTGGCAACCCCTTATACCCCCTCTCTTGGTGAGTTATCTCCAGATCCTTTCCGCGTCATTTTTCCCACGGATGAGATGATTATGTCTATCATGGAAGACACCCCTTGGAACGATGGAAATCACCGTTCCATTCTCTTCCTGGAACAACACACCATCGAGAGCTACCAACGAATCTCGACCTCGTCGACCATTGTCATCATTTCAACCATTCCCGAGTCCACACACGATGTGTTTTCTGAAGGGAACTTAAGCAATATCTCACCCACTATTCCCCTCGACATATCCATCAAACCTAGAATTATCAAAAATGTGCATATCGAAGATTCATGTTCCCCTGATGAAATCGTCACCTATAAGTCTCTTTTAAAATAATTTCGTGATGTCTTCACCTGGAGCTATGAAGAAATGTTGGTATCAACCCCGACATTGTGGTACATGAGATCAAGACATACCCAGACGCTAAACCTGTCCGGCAATGCCTTCGTCCAGTTCACCCACGTAAAGCGGCTGCTATTAAGCTTGAAGTCGAGAAACTTCTCAAAGCCAGCTTTATTTACTCGGTGTCCCTCACTGACTGGGTTTCCAATATTTTCCCGATTGACAAGAAACAAGGCACAATCCATGTATGCGTTGATTATAGGGATATTAACAAAGCTTGTCCTAAAGACAACTTTCCTACCCCCTTCGTCGATCATATTGTCGATGATTGCACCGAAAGAGAAATCTTCTCTCTGATGGATGGTTTCTACGGATATAATCAAATCAATATTGTTCCTGAGGATCAACACCAAACTGCTTTCATTTGTCCTTGGGGCAATTTCGCCTATTGGAAACTTCCTTTCGGTCTAAAGAACACTGGTGCAACTTTTCAGCACACCATGTCTTATGCCTTCCATGATATCAAGCACATCGTGTAGCCATATCTTGATGACTTACCTGCTCATTCTATGCGCTGGGTTGATCATCCAATCCACCTCTGAGCCATTTTCCTCCACTATCGATTTTACCATATATGCTTGAATCCTCACAAATGTGTTTTTTGCGTAGAATCTGGCCGGCTTCTAGGATTTATTGTTTCATGTCAAGGGATCAGGGTAGATCCTTTAAAGGTCGAGGCGATTCTCAATCTCCCTCCTCCTTCTACACTTCTCTAGTTATAAAGTTTGCAAGGGAAAGCAAACTTTCTTCATCGTTTCATCCAGAAATACACCGAGATAACTCTTGGATTTACGTAACTACTCAAAAAGGGGTCTGATTTCGAATGGGATACCATCGCAAACAAAGCCTTCGAAGCTTTGAAACTATCCCTGACACATGCTCCGCTTCTCTTCCCCCCTGATTACAGTCGTGATTATTTCCTCTACCTCGCAGCCTCAGATTACACCATCGCTATCGTTCTCATCCACGAGGATGATTCTCATGACGAACATGTTATCTATTACTTGAGTCGAAGTCTAACACCTACTGAAACCAAGTATTTACATGTCGAAAAACTGGCCTTGGTAGCCGTCCAAGTAGTTCAACGTTTCTGGCACTATATCCTCTCTCGCAAGACTATGGTAATTTCCAACTGCAACCCTATGCAACACATTCTCACACATCAATTTCTAGGGGGAAAATACTCCAAATGGATCATGATACTCCAGGAGTTTGACTTGGAACTCGAACGAGCTAAGTCCAAGAAGTCCTTAGTGTTTGTCGAGTTGATATGCGACTTTCCCTACTGTGAAACAAAAAATGTAGCAGTCAATTCATTACCTGATGAATCCCTTTTCCTAATTAGTTTCGATGATCTTTGGTATGGTGATATCATCATATATCTCCAAACCTAGACTTTCTGGCCCAATTTTTCCAGTACTGACCAGCGTCGAATACGCTACCAAGCCCATCAATATATCATCCTCGGGAATACTCTTTATCGTCGTGGGATTGACTCAGTTTTTTGACGCTGCCTCATGTTTGACGAAGCCGTGAAAGCCTTAAATGAATGCCATTCTGGAGCCTGTGGTGGTCATATGTCTGGGCATACTACTACCCAGAAGATCTTATGAGTAGGGTATTTTTGGCCTTCTTTATTTAATGATTGCATAATCATCGTCCAAAAATTCCACGCTTGCCAGACCTATAATCATAAGATACAATCACATCCTTCTCCTCTTCACCCTGTGGTCTCCGTTGGTCCCTTTGCGAAATGGGGCATCGATTTCATGACATGTCACCCCCACTCGGCCGGGGAGAATGGATACATTATTGTAGCTGTAGATTATTTTATGAAATGGGTCGAGGCGATGCCGACATTTGACAATACTAAAAATACCACAACATTATTCATTTTCAATCACATCATAGCTCGTTTTGGTGTTCCTCAAGCTATCATCACCGATCACGGTAGCCACTTTAGAAACTTCATGATGTCCAAACTCACTGAAAAGTTGGGTCTTCACCATGAAAAATCAACGCCCTATTACCCACAAGACAAAGGCCAAGTCGAAGCGATTAATAAAGTTCTCATAACCATGCTTCGATGAATGATAGGGATTCACAAAACAAGTTGGCACACAATGTTGTTTTCATCATTGTGGGATTACCGAATGTCCATTAAGTCCTCTACTGGGTTTACACCTTTCTGGTTAGTCTATGGTCTAGAATCCATCCTCCCGATTGAATGTGAGATACCCTCCTTAAAACTAGCCATCGAACTCCTACCAAACACTTATGCTGAGGAAGAATGTCTATTGTATCTCATGCAATTAGACTAAACTCGATGTGATGCTACCCTAGTCATAGAAGCCCAAAAGAAACGTGTCAAGGTCCAATATGACAAACATGTCAAGCCTCGTGTTTTCTCTGAAGGAGATTTGGTTCTCCTCTACGAACAAGATCTAGATATGCTAGGAGATGGAAAATTCGAAGCCATGTGGTGAGGTCCTTATATCGTTATACGAGTTTTGGAGAAAGGAGCTTATGAGTTAGTAGATTACGACGGTATCCCTTTGAGTGAACCCATAAAAGGGTTGTACTTAAAGAAGTACTATGCATAAGGTCACCTGTTCACGGGTACTCATATTTTATTGTATCATACTTCTTGTGTGTTACTGTAGTATGCTTTTTCATTATCTGGTCTCTGCCCTTATGTTATGTTGTGTTTGGTTTCCATATGTCAGAGTCTTAGCTACCCCACATTGGCTTCGCTGATGGCGCTAGCCGTAGTACTCAGAACCTTGCTTCTGCTACATGGAAAATTTATACCCCTACAAACAAACTTTTCACTCTACGAGGTGTGTGCCTCGGCCGTGCGACCAACAATATTGAAGAGTATAGTGTCGTTATCGAATTTTTGATTGATTCTATCTCGCTCGGTATCCGTCGCTTGGTTGTGCAACTCGATTCACAACTCATAGTACTATAATTAAGTAATGTCTATGCTATTTGAAGTCCTACTTTGTTACGGGTATATTTGCGAATTCGCCTCTTGGAACGTTATTTTGATTATATTGAGTATCAGCATATTCCTAGATGTCTAAATACATTAACTTATGCATTAGCTAACTATGTATTAGATAGACATTTGGGTCATTTATAAATCAATCACATCACAAGTATCACACAACACAAGATAAGCCGGTAGAAGTCGTATGTATATATAACGATCAAAAAAGTTTTTTACAAAAAAAGTTCTGTCCAAGGACCAAAATTTCAAAATATGAAGCTCATAGCTTCTACAAAGTGACATCATGGATGACATTCATGGCAACACCTGACTACCCAGGAAACCCTATGAAGCATTCAGCCAACAGACTCAGACACTCCCACCATATGACATTGATAACGTCACGGGACCTCTCCAAGAGGCATGTCTGGAATGTCTGCAGTCAAACCCTCTAAGTTTTATTCCACTACATCATAATATTCAGTGTCCCATCGTGGCACTAGAGCCACCTCTCCTCATCGGTGAATAGGAGAAGTACCTGGAGGTCGATAAGGCCCCACGTCTGTGTCATCAAAAAAGAATTTTTGTAATTAGACCTTGGATGAACATAAAAACATTTGCATATGATAAAATTCACAAAAACATTTAAAAAGTAAAAAATGTGTACTTCTTATTGAGATCCCCCCACTGAGTGCCCTCGGGCAGGGCCAATTCTAGATCCCCTCAGAAGTCCAACCGGACATAGGCATAATCATCGACCATCAACATCTGTGGTCGCAACCAGTCAAAGAAGGAATCATTGTATTTGATGATTGGTCCAGCCACATGTCAGGTCATGAGGTTACACCACCTCAACATCCTCAGATCCTCTAGAGCTAGTAAACCCTACTCAACCTGCAACCTCAGTAAGGGCACCCTCTCAAGAAAGAAGGACATCAACAATGACCCGTACCTGAATTGCTTCAGATCGCCTCTCCTGCATTTAGTCAACTGTCTCTTCACGCTATGAAGGACTGCGTCTAACCAGTTAAAGACCCAAGGCTCTGTTGAAATAATGTAACTGCGAAGAGAATTCTTATTATTTTTGTTATTGGATTAAATCCCCATTGTGGATTTAATCATGTCATTATTATTATTTTTATTATTAGATTAATCCCCATTGAGGATTAATCAAGTCGGTAATTGTATAAGGACCAAATCCCCTTTTGCGGATT